>JAPYYQ010001514.1:0-78603 GCA_030522585.1 Anagyrus pseudococci
CGGGCCGTGCGCACTCGCGCCGGCCGCCGCTGTCGCTCGTGAGTGCTCGCGCGAGCTCGGGAATCTTGAGCAGGCGCGTAGGTGTGTTACAATATATATTATTAAACTGAAAAATAAAATTCAATGCTTGGTAAAATATTCAAATATTCCTATCATTTTTTGTTTCAGAAATAACTGGAGAACGTGAGAGCTGCGAAGAGCGAAAAACTGCGAAAGGCTGGGAAGAAGACGAAAATTAAGTTAGTCATGACATTGAGATCGGAAAGCGGCGCACTTTCCAAACTAGACTATCCCAGTTCGTTCCTTTGCCAAGGCGAAATAGCTCGCGAACTGCCGGCTTTGAGAAAGATGAAGAGGAGCGAGCTCGCAGTCAAAGAAATCCGAGGCGCGGGAAAATATTCATAGCTGGAACGCAGTTGTTGTGCGTTTTCCTGAACTTGTTTAATCCGGTCGGAAAAATCAAGTCGGGGGAATCTTTTCTGAAGGTTAGCAGGGCCGCTGTAGCCAGGTATGCTAAGTAAGATCGACGAGGCGCAGTCTGGTCACCGAGAAAAGAGGAGCAGTGGAAATACGGAGGAGGAGAAGCGCAGGAGCAGAAGAGTAGCGTGGACTGGGCATCGGCGCGCAGAGGCGCGCAGCCTATGAAGTGCTCGAGGGCAGAGGGAGCAGCAGCAGCAGCAGCGGGCTTTGGGGCAGGAGAAAGAGGGAGGCCGAGGTGGGGGCCGGGCCGAGGAGCCGGAGGATGAGGGGGAGGCAGCCGCTTGGCCCCCGGGCCACGGCCCAGCAGGTGGCGGTCTGCTGCTGCGGGGGCAGCGGGCCCCGGAGCCGGCGCGCCGACTGAGGCCGGCCAGTGCTTGAGTGGCTTCGAGGGCGGGCCGAGCTCGGGTCGAGGTCGGGCCTCGAGCCGGGCGGCACGTGCTTCGGGCTAAACTTCTGCGCTGGAGCCGGGCGGCGAGCTCGAGCCCCTGGCCGTCGCGGCGGTCGCTGAGCAGGCGGCGAAGACCGGCGGCCCCCGGCAGCCCGGCGAGAAGCGGGTCACCTTCCTCGAGCACCCGCTCGAGCAGCTGCCGGCAGCCCCGGGCACTGCGGCCTGCGAGCAGCCGAGCTCCGAGTCCGCCTGCGACGTCTGCTTCGGCTCCGCCGGCGGCTTCTACGTCGTCGACCTCTGCGAGCAGCAGCAGCAGCAGCAGCCGGCCCAGCAGCTCAGCCACCCGGGCAGCGCCCCGATCCTAGTCGAGCACCAGCTGCAGTACCAGCAGCAGCAGCAGCAGCAGCAGCACTACCAGCAGCAGGAGACGGGCTTCGTCCAGGCGGCGGCCCCGTGCAGCCTGCACCCCCACGGGCCGGGCTGCCCCGCGGGCGGGGCCGGGCTCTCGGAGGAGGAGCTGCTCGAGGAGAGGATGGACAAGGAGCCGAGGCTCGCGGGCTGCTACCGGGCGTACGAGGCCCTCAAGCCGGCGAACAACGGCAACACCTCGAGCCTCAAGCGCATGCCCGTCGGGCCCTCGGGCCAGATCCCGGGCTCCCTCGGGATGGAGCACGTCGTCGGCGGGCCCCCGGGCGGGCACGGGGCCAAGCCCCGGAACTCCCAGGTGCGCTGCCTCTGCTTCGGCGGCGTGCCCGACAAGGCCAGCAGCCACTCCTTCCTCAAGGGCTTCTTCATCAACCTCGTCATCTGCGCGGCCCTCGTCCTCTACACCCTCTTCGGCAGCTTCGTCTTCCTCTACATCGAGGGCACGGGCGAGCTGCCCCACCAGAGGATCCTCGCGACCACCGCCGACCACGCGGCCCACTCGATTTTCAAGAGGAACGACACTTGGCGCGATCAGGTACGTGTACCTTTTTTACTTTCCACCAGCCCTCCCATTTTCCTTCATCCCCGTCTCCGTACGCAGCTCCGAGAAAATGGCAGTCGGAGCGGCGTAGTGCGGAAGGCGACCCCCCTCGGGAGCTGCGGGTGTCTTCTGGTAAAAATGCAAATGCCTACGTGTTCGTTTCGCAGTTAAACGAGGCGCGAAGCCACGCGGTGGAGAGCCTGTGGGTAACGACCGAGAAATTGAACATTCTCTACCACGAGAATTGGACGCGGCTGGCCTCGGAGCAGCTAGCCCACTTCCAGGAGCACGTCGTCCGGACGGTGACGAACAACCTCGAGGCCGCGCAGAACTCCGCGGTCCGCTCGTCGGCCAACGCCGGCTTCGACGACTACCACGGCGCCGGCAGGAAGCAGCCCCTCAACTACGAGTGGAACTTCGCCAGGGCCTTCCTCTACTCGCTCACCGTCCTCACGACCATTGGTGAGTCGGCCCCCCGAGATAACCAGATTTCCCAGCTCTCCCCCACTCCAGGCTCTTGCTTTTGAAACATTATTACCTGCCGCTGCTGCTGTTGGTCCGGCCTATTTCCGAAATAACAGTCATTTGCGGGGCGAAGAACGCGAGCAGAGAGCAGCGGGGCCGCGGTCGCTCTATTTGTACGTAATTAGTGGCTCAAGCAGCGGCGGCAGGCGTCGCCCGCGTATTGGCCCCGCCGACACCGGCCGCGGCCCCGTTTCTCGCCCATCCCCGCGTACAGTCCCCCTTTGCCCACCCAACGAATAATTACTAAAAGCAAATACTATAGAATTTAACTCCAAGAGAGAGAGAGGGAGAGAGGCGAGAGAGTCCCTCTCTGCTCTCGGGCTCTCTCCCTCCTCTTTCTCATCCCCTTTCATCAGCTCCCATCTCGCGTTCGCCTGGACCGCGCGCGCTGGCTGCCCTCCTCCCGCGCCTCTTACCACGGCTCCGGCTTGCCATTTAACAAACTACATACTATTCCGAGAGCGGCCCCATTGTGCCTTTATGTTTATCCCTCTTTCTCCGGGCGCGGCCCCCGCCGTTAGTAATTCCCGAGCTTATTAAGCTCGACAAAGCTCCGGGAGAGGAGCCGCCCGGCCACGCATTCGCCAGCTGATATTCTAATTGTCCATTGCTGCGGACACACCATCGTTTGCTCTTTTCGAGCCCCATCCCCGCGCGCTAACGTTGCCCGTACGGAAAACGAGGCGCAATTACGTGCGCTAGCAGTTAAATCGCTGCTACGGAATGCGTGAGTAGCCGGGGGGGAGAAAAGTCAGTCGTACACTCCCTTACACGCTAGCTCGCACATAGCCCTCTGAGCCGGACGATCAGTGCCGATCGAGCAGTTGGAAAATTCCAAGGAGCGAGACAAGCGCACTCTCTCTCTCTCTTTGGCTCGGCAGATCAAAGCTCAAGCCAAAGCCGAGTATGATGTGTCTCGCACAAGTGGAGATCCAGTCCATCGGGCAGCCGATGCCGGCGACGGCGCACGTCAAACGGGAAATGAGTTTCTGGCGCGAAGGCAAAGCTTCCCAGCCAAGTGAACTTCCGTGAATTTCCGAGGACCCCCCCCCCCCTCGCACTACCCCCCACCCATTTACCAACCCGATATTTCCCGTTTCTTCTTTCTCTCTGCTCGTCTCCTGACGTCGCTCCGGCTCCTCTTCTCTCGCAATCCCAATGACACCCGGACACCCCCTCGCGCCATCCGCATCCTTCCGTTCATTTCTTTTCTTTTTTCTCCTCATTCCCACCCGCTGTGCCGCGATTTCCTGTGTAGACCTCTTTTCCTTCTCATATTTCCCTAATATCTCAGCCGTCTCTTTCTCTCGCTTCTTTTGGGGGAAGATACCCGAGAGCGTTCCGGTAATTGCGAATTAATTGCTTAATTAGCAGGCTGCGCCAGTAGTGCTCGCTGCGAGAGCTCAAACTACCAAAAGATAGGAAAGTCCCCGGAAAGATTAGATCGAGCTCCGCTGCTGCAGCTGCTCTGAAAAACGACGATTAAAACATTTTGGAAGATTCATCCAGGCAAACGTCTCTCGTTTTCCGCTCTGATTTCGATGGAAACAACTTTTTTTTTCAGTGCTATATTAAGTGTCACACTTTTGGCGTATACAGTACGCGCGCGCGTTCGAAATGTGCTTTACGCTTGGGCGTTAAATTCGCATGAAATGCATTTAAGCGTGCGATCATAAAGTTACGGCGAGAGAGAGTGAGAGGTCCCGTATTGACTCGGGCAAATACGAAACTTGATGTTGATATCGATTTCGTTATTAAAACGATAATTACACAGAGTCGTATTTAAACAGAAACATACACGAGTGCAGCACCGGACGTTTATGATTTGCAAAATTGAAAAATCACTCGGGAACCTTGATAAATTACCCATAACAACCAATTACACGTAGTACGTCCGTCGACGGTGTTATGACGAAAAAAAAAAGATTGTAAGGTCGGCGGGGCGTTGCCGAAATAATAAAGTGAGCGAGAGCCGAGCTGAAAGGCTGTATTCTCGAGAAATTCTTAATGATGTTTTACAGCTGCACTCGTTGACTTTTTCGTTTTTTTTTCCCTTTCTTTTTTTTCTAGTCTCTCGCAGTACCTTTGATATATAATAAAGCGGCTCTCGCAATAAAGGGAAATAATTACATTGAGCAAAATGGCTGGAGATCGAAAGGGAGAAAACCGTTGATTGGGTCCGATGCAAGCAATAATCTGCAGCGGCGATAATTTACAGAGGGAATGCAAAGACCCGAGAAGAGGAGCATAGACAGAGGAGAGAGAGAGTAGTCTGCGTTATACTATTGCTATGAAAACGGGGCTGGAATGAGAATGGAGGTTCGGCAAGGGAGGGGGGCGGTAAGGGAGATAGGCAGAAATGAAAGAAGTCAAAGAAGTACGGCGTAACTATTGAATCCCCGAGAGAGGGAGAAAGAGAGAAAGGGCGGGGGGACAAATTAATCCGATTCCGTGGCCCATTGAAGCGGCTGGAGCTGCTGGGAACGAAACGAAAGCCCATTTCGTTCGTTTTTTGCTCTTAGCGTTGGGTCGCGTGGGGAGGGAGGCAGGGGGGGGGGGCAAGCGCCGGCTTTCTCGCGAGTAGCCACTCAAGTTTTTTAAGACTCATACCTTATTTCGTCGCTGGCTGAGAGGAGAGTTGGGGGAGAAGGAAACGCAAGAGCGCGGGGGCTCCCTTTCTTCTCTAACTTCTTCTCGCCAACTTATCGTGCTCGACTGTATATCGAGGGGGAGAGCAGCCGCGAAAGTGCAGCGGGCGTTCTTTCTTCTTAGCGCAGTTAATTACGAAAAGTATTGCGGTCTACTTTTTTATCGGATACAGCACGCCGCTACTGCTGCTGCTGCGTCGGGCATGGAAATATTGCCGCTGTGGACGAAAGCTGTATAGCCGCGTAGAGCTTGCCCGCCTTAGCCCGCGAGCGGCGGCCAAACGACTCGCGCGGGCTCGACAAAAACGGAAAGAAGAAAAGCTTATCTAGCCGGCGAGCCGACGGAAAATATGTGGGCTCGGTTGTAATGCCGCTTCGTTTCTCTCTCGGCGCTATTCCGCTAATCACTTTTACTTTTGAAAGCAGGGCCTCTGATAAATAGAGGCTGCAGAACAACGGAGCCTCGTTATCTTGGGACGAATAAATTTTATTTCCCCGGCGCTCGCGCGCGGATTCTCCGGCAAAGAAACACGGATTATTTTTCTAGACTGCGCAAACTTTGCTGCCGCCTCTACCGAACTCCCAATTAAAATGAAACTACCTCTCTCTCCTCGGTCCGTCTGTTAATTAAGTTAACGATTGCTTATACACTCGACGACGATAGGGCTCTCGCGCTTATTTTTTCCGCTAAAATTTCCTCGAGAAGAAGAGCCTTTGAGGCGGCGTCTTTTGATTTTCCCGTCGAATTCTATCCGCCGATCCCCGTATATACGCGCGTCGGTCAATATTTCTCTTTGTCAAGTGGAAATGATTCCTCTCTCTTTTTTGCGACTCGCTGCCGCTGGCCCATATAGCCGTCGGTATTATCGTTTGAAAAAAACGCGCCGGAACGGCCTGGCCGCCCGGCTAGATTAATCGAATGATGAAAAGGCGAGGCTCAAAGGCGCGCGCGCGCTATGCCGCTGCAATTTAACAAAGCACTCTATTTATTTTGCCGGCGGGCCGCGTGGCCGGGCTTTTTTTCTCATCGCGATAGCCACCGGGCCGAGCATTAAAACGTCGTTAATAGCAGAGGACGAAGCAGGATCACCGCCGCTGGACAGAGAGAGAGCGAGCGCTCGCGACCGCGGCTATTACGGCTTCGCTCGCTCGAGCTAATGCTAAAAATCTAATAGAGCAGGACCTCCCTCGGAGCACGCGAGCGATGTGATTAAAGCCGAGCGGGGGGATGGGAGGGAAGCGTTGACAAGGGAAAAAGTTTAGACGCGCCAGCCGGGCGTCTGTGTGTGATTTGCGGTCGCGCCGGGAAAATTCGAATGCCCGTCGCGTACGCTGGGAAAAATGGACAAAGGGAGAAAGCGAGAGAGCCGAGTGTATGCTGTATAGCTCTGTACGCCCGAGAGAGCCGAGAGAGAGAGAGGATGCGGGATGAGAAGAGCCGGGACGCCCGGGATGGGATGGGGGGGAGGCTGGAGCGAGACGAGCTCGATGTGAAACTCCGGGAATGCTACATTTCCCGGATGAGCTACAAATGAATAAAAACCCCGAGCGCGTAACCCGCCGGCCGAACAAACGTACTTACAGTCGCGCTTCGAGATATACTAACGCGTACAGCCAGGAGCAGCCTCCCCCCACCGGCGTTCGTGTAACGGAACTGCGCGTACAAAGCTGGCCGAAAAAAGTTATGCTTTTTCCTCCGCCTTTTTTCTCCGTCTCCACGGCCTTTGTGTACACTCTTCAGCCCTGCCCCCTCCGGCTCTCGTACCCTTGGACCAGCCTTCTTTAACCTTCTACACGGGCGTTTCCTATTTTCAAATGGAACTTTTTACTTAATGCACAGCCACATAAGATCGCGCTGCTTTATTTCGTTTTATGTACTCTCAAACGACATTAACGAAGCAACCTCGTTACGCTATTTTTTAAAATAAGCTCTCACTCTCTCTCCCGCTGCGTGAAATATGTATAGTATATTTACAAATTTTTTCAAAATTCACGCGACAATGAAGGACTTTAAAGGACACCTTCCCCCTCTCCCCTCTTTGCGTACAATTATTTACGGTAAAATGTTTTTTCTCCCCAAGCTCCGGCATTCCTTTATATTTACAAAATAATGGACTTTGATCTAGTAGCGGGGTAATAAAATATTCGAGGATTTTTAAGAATTTCAAAGAACGCTCTCGCTTTTATAAGCGATAAAGCTAAAAGAATTTGAAAAATATTGAAAAAAATGAGTATGCCGAGGAAGCGAGCCCGAGCCGTTCAGGCGTTTCATTTTTCCTCATTCTCACCAACCTCCCCTCCCCTCCATTTCCTAGCTCAGCCACGAGGACGAAGGAAGACTGGCAGAGAGAAAGGGGAGCAAGGGAGGAAGCAGAGAAAAAGGTGGGCAGGAAATGAGAGGAGGTGAGCGCTCAGATCGGAGGAGAAAAAAAAGGGTAAATAGATGGGAAAGTCAAGGAAAAAGGAAAGAGGGATGGGGGGGGGCGAGGAGGAAGAGAAAGAGAGAAAGTAGAGGGGACACGCAAACCAGGGTAAGATATGCAAATAGCCCGCGGCTCTCGTCGACGTGCCTCGAGATGCAGCCGCTTTGACGCCACTTCCCTTTTGCAGTGGCTCCCCGTATATAGCAGTAGCACTGCTAGCGACCCAGCATAACGCAGCTGCAGTAGAGCAGCGCCGCCACTCGCAGTTCATCGTCGTTAACGCGAATTTTCGCCGGGTTGAAATCAGATTTTTTTTCCCACCCCCCCGGCCAGCTCGCGCGTTTTCATTACGAGCATTCGAGTTCCCCTTCATCTCGTTCCCCTTTTCCTCCCGCGCATCCACTTGGTTAATCATTACGCGCGTTTTCAAAGGCAAAAAATACTGCGCGCACTCGGCCGTGTGCTCCCGAAAAATTACGAGGCTTTTTTTTTTGTGCCGAGAGCGAGTCTTTTTATCTCGGCCCGAGAGAGCTGCAATAGTGCCAACGCGACGTTGTCAACTGATTAGCCGGAAATATTTCGGGAATTGCTGAATTAACTTTATCCGAAGCGCTCTCGCGATCGACGTTTTAATTAACAATCAATCGAGAGAGACAGCAGCCGCTGCAAGTGTTCTCATTGTATGCAAATTTAGTCCTCAAAGATTTAATTCAGCGCTCATACGTCGCTCATACGGACGCGAAAGTCTTTTCGTGTGCAGGCATTTTTCGGCGGCGAACAAAAAAATATATAAAAAAGAGAAAATAAAACAGTATATATGAGGGCACGTTCGGATGAAGGCGAATTGAAAAGGAAATTTTTCGATCGGCCCGTTTGAAGAGTATTATGATTCCGTCCGGGATGTTTACCTTCCTTTATCGCGCCGATAATTTTATTAGGCAAAGTGCTTTTTTTAATCTGCCAAAAGAGATGGTGAAAAAACGTGAAATGGCCGAGGAATAGGGGGGTGGAGGAGCAGGAGAAAAACGTTTCAGCGGGAAAATATCGGGCTGGAGAGGAAAGCGAGGAGAGAGCCGCGCCGCAGGAGGTGCGCCGTGCATTTTTCGAAAATACAGGATCGCATGAATATTTGGCGTAGTGCCGACGGGCCGCGGTCTACGGGCTCTCTCCTGGACCCACACCAAGAAGCCGAAATAGCGCGGTATAAGCTCGACGATAGGCCTTCTTTTACTCTCGTGGGCGTACATTACAACGTTTCTCCCTTAACGAACGGCCAACTAAATTTTTCTCTCGCTTCTATAGCGCCGGCAGAGTCTAGACCCCCCGAAGACTCGAGTTTCACGCAAATTTTCCTCGGGCGACTTTTAACCTCGATTTTCTCTTATTTTCTTCATTCCCCTTCTCACTCTTATTTCTGCCGCATTAAAAACTACTAAATGTGCTTCGTCCCCCACTGGCCTCGCGAGATTCTTGCAATATGATACGCACCAGTCCACATTTTTTTCTGTACTGCCTCGCGAATAAACAATTTTATGCTTGCTTACCAAAACACAGCGTACCTCTGTATATATTTCGAAGTAACTCGATCATACCTAGACGTTATTCCAAACGGAATACGCGTAATATCAATAAATTTAAATAAATTGCATTTATATTTTTCCGCAAAGCTCAAATAAAACGGTTAAAGCCGGCACTCTTCCCTCCTGGATTTATCAAGACAGCCATAATCGTGCCATTAAGATCTCGCTCCTCCGTCATTCGACGCATTCATTAACCTGTGCATTACGCCTACTTTAAGAGGCTTATCTCCTCCTGCTGTTGGCGCTGTAAAGAAATGAATTTCTTCGGGCTGGGTCTGTTGCATGGCCAAGCGGTCTAGTCCGCGGAGTATGATTGCCGCAGCAACAGGAGGAGCAAAGAAGCCATTAATCACCAGGGGGGCGCTTACTTTCTCGCCGACACAATTTCCGTAGCGGCTTGTTTCTTTCGTCGTCGTCGGGGTTGCCGAGAGCTGGTAAGCGCAGAAAAGTAGCCGGGAAAAAGCGCGGGCGAAGGTGAGCGAGCTAAGGCGCGAATGAATTTTGCATCAGCTGTTGTGATTTTGCCGCGTCTCGAGTAATGAGGGGGGGGGGGGAGTCGCGCCCGCAGCGGGACTCGGCCGAACTGGGCTTGCCAGCGCGCCCTGCTCCTGCAGCCGCAGCAGCGGGAGTTTCGAGAAACTTTAATCAGGGGATACTCGAGCGCCCTATTTCTTCGCATTTGTAAAAGATCCGTGAGAGAGAGAGAGAGAGAGAGAGAGCGAGCGCTCTAATGGATTGCCACCGGCCGCGTCGAGCTTCTACTCTCCCTTCCGTCCTGTTCTCCCTCTCGCCTAATCGCAATTTGTCGCCCTTTGTAGACCCTTTTTCCTCCTCTTTTTTTCCTCCACATTGGCCAACAGACACACACACAGCGCGCGGCTTCTTCTTGGCTACCCCCAGACTCTCCACTTACCCCACCTCGTCGTTTCGACCCTTATCTTACGGACGTCGTTGCTTTTAAATGTACATGTCGGCCAATTTAGCGATGTTTTCCTTAAAATTACAGTTGTTTTACCTTCTACTACAATGCGGTCCTTAAAAAGATATTTATCCTTCAGCAAAAAAAAAATAAAGGTTAAATAAAAGATGGTGTGTCGGGCGAAATGAGATTCAGCAGTGTCTCGCGAGCGGATCGATCTCTCTTCGAGCTGAAAAATACATGTTTCGCGGGTAAAATACCGGTTTCTTATTCTTTCGAGCTTGTTCGGTTTCTTGTCGTGTACTGGGCTCCTGACGAAATAAAAAGAAGGGAAGCTGGGAGGCGTGGTAGAAACGCCTGTCGCGCGAAGACAAGAGGCGAGGGAGCGAGAGAGAGAAAAAAGGAAAGGACTCTGGCAAAAGTGGTCTTGCATCTCAGGGTCCTTAGAAAAATGCTGATCACCCGTTGAGTCGCTCGAGACGTTTTCTCCCTCTCTCTCTCTCTCTCTCTCTCTCACTCGGCTAAGGCTCAATCGCTCGAGTGGAGGGAAAATCTCGGAGCGAGGCGCAAAATAACCGAAAGCAAAACTACTGGAGCGCGACGAGGAGGGCGAGAGGAGAATTGATAAAAATAAAAAGGAACAGGTGCCAAGAACAACATCGTTGCCGTTTTTCTTTACCCTCTTGCTTTTTTATCCCTCCCTACTCTTTGCCTATCTGTCTCTCTTTGGCTCTTTCTCTTTCGCTTGAATATAAATTACGCGGAGACGTCAATCGAAGCCTTCTTTACTTCTATCGGCACAACGATTTCCTCGGCTCAAAAGAATTTGCTTATTCGACTACTACTGCGTACTCGCGCTCTCACTCTCTCTCTACAACGCCGCGGAATTAAACTTTGCCTTGACAATTTTCTATCGCAAACTCCCCCATAAATATTCATGTCTTGGTAATTTGATTTGCATTGTCTTTTATCGACAACAGTCCAATCGTCAGAGATTCATTACAATTATTAATGTCGCAAACCTATTTATCGGCTTTTACATAAACACATAAAATGAAGCTATTTAAAATTCAAATATTTATAATTAACGCTGCAACGTATATCTGGAATATAGTGAAAATCCTCTTTGTTATGAAACATTTTGATTAGACGTAATCATCGTAGGGCATTGGAATGTTATTAACAAAAATATTCCAGAACGTTATATTCACAGATACTCCCTTAATATATACGTCATCCCAGGTCAGCTTACAAGAAGATGGATCTCTTTTTCACATTGCGCATTCGTCTATTCGTTCTTTAGCAGCGGGTCTATAGGGATATTAAGTTTATGATTGATTGTACATTATACTTACGTCGGCCTTTATTTATTTTCAATTTTCTACATCACATAATTCTTCCGAGGCGTTTACTCGTATATGTCCTCTCCGAGTTTTTCCTTAACGTTAAAACGTTCATTCAAATTAACGTTTGCCACGCATGAATTGTAAACTACGCGCTAAAACATGTAAGTGCGTCCAAGGGATCATTTGTGGGAGGGAGTTAGGGGCGGCTAAAAAAAGACGCGTGCCGCGCAATTTTAATTTTAAAGTGCGCCGACTTTATGCAAGCGCGTAAGCCCGCAAGCCGTGCATAATGAAAAATGCTTAATAATTATACGCGCGCGCGCGCTCGCGGCTAAAACTTTTGGCCATTAATTTTTTAAATGTAATTTAAAAGTCGCGCCTCCATCCTCATCTTGATGCCCCACGGTCAATTTTTATTTTGCCTCCCTCGAAATTTTGGCCTTTGTAAAGCCGTGCACGAGAGGAAGAGTTGAGAGACTGGGATAAAAGAGCGAATACGTCGTTGAAGTTGGACTGGGGAAAAGGGAGAAAAGGAGGAGTTCCTGGCGCGGTTTTTCGCGAGGAGAATTAGTGCGAGGGACTCGGTTAAATTTTAACAAGTTCAGCCTGGTTATTCCTGCCTCTGCCTTAGCTACGGCGGCAATACGAAAATGTCACTTCAGCTACGTGAATGCTTAAAGCGTAAGCTCCTCTTGCCGCCTGAGCGCAGAGGTTGAGAGAGAGAGAGAGAGGAGGATCGAGCAGCGCCTCTCCCTGAATAGCAGGTAGTCAGACTCGAGTCATTACGGAAGCTTTCATATTTTTTTGTCTCCTGCATTTTTCAGGGCCCCACTCGGACGCGCGGGGGGCACTGGTCCTGGTGGCGTACACAGAGCTCGTACCGCGAAAAAAATACCACTTTCCGCGGCTTTTATCATTCATTCCGTTGAATTACGTCGCGCCACTTGCCGACTGACAATACACCCTTGCCTAAGTACACACGGACACAGATATATACGTATACTCTTGAGCGGCTGCTGAGCTGCTCTTAATTTTGAATTAATCGCCGAATTTTCATAGCGCCTGGAATTCCTCGTGCGTATTTTATCGAAAAAGCGAGCCGAGAGCGCTTTCGGAAGATGAGAAAGACTGCGAGCGGAGAAGTATGTGTGAGCGGGCTGGGCAAAGGGAGAGAGAGAGGTAGAATGGCGAGGGTGAAAATTGCTCGTTTCTTATTCCTCAAATGAAATAACGGGGGCGATAATTAAAGCTGTAGATGCAAATGTGAGATAAAAAAAAAGAAGAGTCGCGACGAGAGGATGGCCTGGTGCGGCGAGGGCATAAAAGGGCCGAGAGAGGTCCGGAAGTGAAGAGCGCCAGCGGAAAGAAGAGGGCGCCCTGCCCGGGGAATTTCGAAATGGTCCAGAGGGGTAGCGGAGGTGCCGCAGCGGAGAACCGGCTGCAGTAGCAGTCTGCCGGGGCCGAAAATATCGTGAAAATATGCTAAGAGCAGGGTGAGAGCCCAGTCTTCTCGCAATCTTAGCATAACAATGTCCCCGGCATTTCGTGCGAAGAAGTCTCTGAATATGCAGGACCTCCGCCTCAAGATGAACGAACGCCGCCGTCTCTGCTCCTCCTCGTTCTCGGCAAGTGCTGCCACCGCTACTGCCCGGCCCGCTTAAAGCCCGGCTCCTCCGATTCCCGTAATTTCACTGTCCCCCCCCCTCCCCTTGCCGGCAAACGTTTCATACCTCCGCACAGAGCAGCTCCTTCGGCTCCAATAAACTCGACGAGCAAAAATGTCGCGAGCTCGTTGATCTTTATACGTCACTGTCAATAAACGTCGGGCGAGGGAGTTTAAGCTGCACGTGGAAGATTGCAAACGCTTCTCGCACGACACACGCTCGTCGGCCGCAACAAATCGAGCAAATTCATCACGCTTTTAGCTCATTACGGACGATTCCTCGGAGCCCCTCCGCTGCTGCTGCCCCCTTGGCTCTCTCAGCTCCGTCTCATACTCCGACTGTTGCGTCCCAAACGGCCGAGTATCCTATACCTCCGGGAAGGCGATTATGTACATTGGGCTAACTCGCTCTTCCTCGGCTTCTCCCCCCCCCTTGCCACCGGCCTCTTGCTTGCCCCGGATATCGGCGTAGATTGAATCCGAAATTTGATCTGCTGGCCCTTTAAAGCTTCCCCCTCCTTCCCGACTCCCTGAAAATTATTTAATTCGTCGGCATAACGAGAGATAATTGCTTTTTAACGCGTCTGCGTTTATGACTTTTTTATTCATTAGAATATCTGTAATTATTTCGACACCCGGTTAAAATACTTTCGGAAATTTCGGGCAAATTTGTTAATGCCAATGAGAGAGAGAGAGCTGCGGAGTTCGGGAAGGGTATAGGCCGGGAGAGAGAGAGAACGAGGGCGGAGTTGGCGGTTCTTCATACGCTTGAATTAGCCGCGCCGAATAAAATAAACATTAAAGCCCCGGGGCAAACTTAACCATTAATTTGGCGTAAATACAGAGAGAGAGATGGTAGTGGTGGTGGAGGGTGGCGGGTAAAGGGCCGTGTGTGGGAAGTGGCGAAGCTGTATAGCCGAGTTTACGTGATTTCGGAGCGTGCGCGTGCGTGGTACGAGAGCGCGTTAGCGTTCGTTTAAAATTAGTTCGGCGGCCGGGCGCAAAAGTCCCCCCGCCCAGCTCAAACACGAGCTTATTTTGCGTTTCGTAGAAAATCAGCCGTACGCCTGGGTGGCAGTATCAGCTCTCTCTCTCTCTCTCTCTCTCTCTCTCTCTCTCTCTCTCTCTCTCTTCGAGCATTGCCTGTGCAAACAGCGTGTAAAAGTGTGGGAGAGGGCGAAACCGGCTTGGAAATTCGCGCGAAACGAAAAGTTACGCTCGGCAGGTCGTTCGTTAATCTTCGTGGCAAGAGTGTGGTTGGACCGCCCCGGCTACGTGCTGGATCGGGACGAGCGAGAGGGATGGGTAGTGGGGGGAATAGAGACGCAGAAAGGAGAGTCGCGTTATTTACACGATGATGGGCGCCGTCGCCGCGGGATGAGATATGGGAAAAGCTAAGCGGAGGAGGCGATAAGGGAGACGAAGCGGCATTGCAAGCTGCAAGCGCAAGCGACGCCCACGGCTCGAATGGCAAGTTCCTCCTCCTCCGCCTCCTTCTCGTGTCGGGAGCAAGTTGTAGTCCCTTGGGAATACAGCGCCGCGTAATCTCTCCTGCCGCACACGCTGTCGAGCTGCTGCTCCTGCTACTGCACCCTTTGCCGCTCTCTCTCTCTCCCTGACCTCGTGCAACATTCACCTGCACTTTCGACCACTTCGCCAACACACTTTGAGTCGACCGAAAAATTAGCTCTCTCTCTCTTTCTATTCCATTAGGAGTAAATATAGCTAGACAAATGGAAAATCTCAGTCTTACGTATAGGAATCGAGAGAGGAAGTTAAAAGAGGCGTCTTGATCGAGAGCGGTAGTTTTGGGAGGTGCCGGGGGCGATGCCGCCGAGAGTTTGAATACACGCCCCCCCCTTCCCCCCGTACGTGGGTGTATACGTGTAGAGAGACGCACGGACACACTTGTAACACTGGGGTGGGCCGCTTGACGCGGAGGCAGGGCAAAGAGAGAGAGAGAGCCGGTTACTATGTGTACGGGGAGAGGGACAAATTGCAGCAGTTTCGCCGGCGCTCGCGCGAATATTGCAATTAGTTCGCGGATATTAACGACGCGATTAATTTAGATCGATGCCCCCCAGCCAACGCCCTCATTCTCTCTCTCCCTTCCCTTTTCCCATCAACCAGCCCCCAGACCCGGCTCGCTCCACTTTCTCCCGCACCTTATTACAGCAGCCTCTCTAATGCAATTTCTTACGTCGGCCAAATCTCCCTGCCTCTTTCTCGTTCTCTCTGTCTCTCTCTCGAATTGTAATTAAAAGGAAAAAGGCAGCGAGGACAATTTGTTAAAGCTTAGAAAATTCTGCGTGCATTTGTTCCCCCCATACAGCTCTCCTGCTCTGCGGGATGCCTGATTTATTTTCCCTTTTCCTTCCTTCTCCATCGCCTCCCCCTCTCTCTCTCTCTCTCTCTCTCTCTCTCTCTCTCTCTCTCTTTATCTCTTATTAATGCTCGTATTTCTGGTCTTCTGCTTCATAGAGCTCATGACCATAAAAATTCGCGAGGAAACAGCTCGTATTTTTAAGCAGCCGAACGAACTTGCATTCTCCCGATTCTCTCTTTCTGTCTCCTTTTTTCTCTGTTCTTTCATGTTTTGTTCGTCTTGCTTAGCTTTTTCCATTTTATTCACTCGACCGTTTCATGAAAAATTGTTTTACACGCTTTTTATATCGAAACTCGCCGGCGAAATCATAATACCTCTTTTATTACAATTTCAAATAGGCACTTTAGTATTCAAGCATAGAAAACTTTTTTACATAACACTTTGCCGAAGCGCCGCTCACAGGCCCCCATCCCCTTGCCGAAAGTCTCTCCTTCGCAGGCTTCACTCGCCGCTTCGCTTCTTTATCAAGTTTACAAAAATTTTACACCATCGACGCTCACTCCGCGAGTTAAACTATTTTTTAATTTACTTTTCTCCGGCCGCAGGAGGAACGAAAAAAAAAAATTGTCCTTCTCTCTAGTCTCCACCGCGCAAAGGTAAATTATTCCGCAACTTGCGATGCAAATCCTAGATTAGAAATATAGCCTATGAGCAAAAAGAAGAACAGGGAAAGGTAGAAAAATGTAAGCTGCTCTAAGCCAGTGTAAAGAGAGGCGCATTGTAACAAGTTTGCCGAAAACTTAACGGAGCGTCTAGACGATAACCGGGCTGCAGGGCACCGCCGCCGTTTGTTCTGCGATTATTTCCAACTTTGAAATCGCTTTAATAAATCTCGCCCGTATAAGGCTCTTCATTATCTGCTTGATAACTTAAGACGTTCTTGTCCATCAGGCCCTCGGAAATGTTCGCTCGCTCTCCCTCGCGAATACACAAACTCCAGCAAACTACTTTCCTGACAAATGGATCTAGCAGAGCTGCCCTAGCGACCGCGAGTGTGCGAGCATACGCACGCTTAGCTTCTGCGGAAAATAAAAAGCTCGCTCTCAAAACTTGTTTGCCCGCCGTTATTCGTCCGTTAGGTTATCCGGCTCCAGTCATCCGGCAAAATACCATCTGCCGGGGCAGGAGACGCTCCGGAGCAATGGTCATGAGGTCTCGCAGTGTTCCAACGTCTGCCGCAGGTCTTCCCGTCGTCGCAGTCATTCGATCCCATAACCGGTCAACTCCGTGGCGCTTAGGCCGATGCCGGGCACGTAGAGCGGCCTGAGGGATTGCCCGGCGAAATCCCGACTCTTTCCGTAATTACCTGTCCGATACAAAATCAATGTAGCCAGAGTACATGTGGCTCTTCTCTGTCGCGGAGGCGGCGCCTAGCTCACTCGTGAAAACTCAATTTTCCCGGTTTCCTCTAGACTCGGGAGTGAGAAGGGGAGGCGGGGGTCGTCGGCGTGCTTGCCAGCTCCAGAGCGACGATGCGCTCGCGCGAAATTCACGCTCTTCTGCTCTCCTCGTGCTGCTCGGGAGGGCGCGTAGCTCGGCTCTCTCCCCGTAAGAATAGCCGGAGTTACTGGCATTGCGCCGTAAATACGGGCCTTTAATTAAGCCGGGGCCGCGCTAGCCCGGCAGCAGCGGCGGATCCCCTTCCGCTCCGCGATATAATTCACTTTGCGGCTTTTCCCCGAGTAGACCCGCATTCGCGATGAACTCGTCACAAGATGTGTGCCTCGGCTCGCGAGCAGCAGCGCCAGCTCGAACGCTCCCGGCTGTCTGACCATAGCCGAGCTTTACTACTCCAACCGCTCGGAGCGAGTCTAGCGCTTTCTCTCTCGGAATAGAGCTGCTATTCCCTGATCCCTCGAGCGTGTCCGGCTCCGATCAAGATGTGCTAGCTCGGGCAACGTGGTCGAGGCGCTGGGCAAGGGAAGGGGGGTATGGCTCGCTTTGCCGTGGAGCCGGGCGAGAGCGTCCGGCGGGCGTATTTCTCTGCTCTCTCTCTCGTATACGAGTGCTCGATGAGTTATGGTTCGCAGCTTTGTTTGGCGTAACACAGCTCGTCGCGGCTTGGCCTGGCAGTGTCGGCTCCAGGGCCTCCGACCGGCCGCACATCCTACGCCTATATCCTCGTATATCATTGGCGGTGGACCGCAGCCGCCTCCTCCTCCTGCCCCCCTTTGCTCTCTATATGCCCGCATAACACTGCTGGCTAAGCGCAGACGCGCTCTCGCGCGCGTGTAGCCTCTTCTCGCGCACGTATACAAGCGCATATAGGGCTACGCGGACTGTATTAGCAAACGTTTATTTTACCTCGGCGCGAATTGAAACGCCGGCGTTCGATTACGAGCTTGCCCTCTCTCTCTCTGTCGTCTGAGCCAACGTCGCGTGATAGGAGGATATGTGCTTATCAAGAGTTCCCATTATCAGCACCTTCTCGCATTGTAAAAGTCTCCCGGCACACGACGCTTGTGTAGATGCTTGCGCGCGAGCGCCTTGCCGAGGCTTGATGTTTCACTTGAACAATGCACAGGCCGCCCCGCGGGTCAACGTCTAAGGCTTCTCTCTTCGCTTCCCCCCTCTACTCCCTGCAGCGACTCGCGAACTTCCACAATAGCCCCCCCCTCAACTTTCACAATCTCACTCGGGCCAACTTATTATTTTCTCCCCCGAGCTTTGTGAATTAATCCCAGCCAAGGGCCGAATTTTCAAACGAGAATGCGCGAGGCCCTGCGTCCAATGTGTACTATGGCGAATGCGAGAAATTAATTGAAATTCGCTATTGCTCCATGTTCTCCGAATGTTTTATCAACTAGCCCTGGTACGGATAAATATATAGGCCTACGCTGCAAAGATACGGGATTACTCCAATTAGTGGGATAATGCTTTATTCACCTCCCATTACAAATATATAATTTATCGCTTATTTATTCCTAACGAAGTTAATTATTAATTAATATACATATACATTAAAGGTGTTTCATTCGAATTAACAAGCCTATACCCAGCCTCTCTCTTTTCCTCCTCTTCCATATCCAGCCGCTTATCCCTTACACTTTATTGCGCTTAATATTAATTATTATATGTATCAAATGCATTTAGAATTTTAATAATGTATTATAATACATGATTAAATTGAAGCAACTCCGCGCTTAATGTGACTGCTAAATTCGTGGCAACAGAATCGAGGATGAAAGGCGAGAAGCAGCAAATGATGCGGAAGAAATTGATTGTGTAACTTTTAGCGCGAACGTAGAGCGTAGTATAGGTTTATTCATTTGGGATTGGTCAATTAACGTTGATTACGAAGAAACTCATAAAAATGGAAAGATTATTTATGGATTGGGCCCAGGTTGTGCGGGGGAAGGCCGAGGAAGGGTATAGAGGAGGGAAAGAGTTGAGCTCTGAGTTGTGAAAAGTTTAATTGAATTTAGAAGTTTCGATATGAATCTGAAAGTTCTAAAAACTGGGCTGCTCGCGCAAGAGCCACATAGACAAACATGAAGCGAAATGCAGAGAGAGAGAGAGAGAGAGAGGCGGAAATAAAGGGAGCGCGCAGGGGGATAAAAGTCCTGCCCGTCGATTTATCCGCTGGAGCAAACGTGCTGCTAGAGGGCCAGACGCGGCAGGGGAAGGGGAGAAGCAAATCCGCAAGTAATAGCTGGAGAAGCTGTTTGCTTTTAAATTAAAATAACTTTCAAGTTATTAATGGTCTATGCGAAATTTCCATTTAGCGTTTCCATCATTCCGGGAGGTCCAGGACCGCGAACACAACGCGCTACTCCCGCCGCCGCCGCCGCCGCCGCGGTAGTTTGCACTGCAAACTTGCCGAGCATTTATAGCAATAGCAGGAGTTCTCGCGTGTGCCCGGAGAGTGGGATAGAGAGAGAGAGAGTCGGGCGCGGCTAGCGAGTTACCCTGGCACCAGTTCGTCGGGTTAATTACATCGTGCGCGCAACGACAATAAGCGATCACCGTGGGAAAGGGGGTCAGGGGAAGCAGTAGTACCGGCAAGGGGGAGGGCAAGGGAGATCCGGCTTTAATTAACGCCGAATTAATTTATAGCATCGATTATCAAATATCCGCGTAGGGGAGGGCTGGGCGCGCTCGCGACTACTCTCCGGCTGCGATTCGTTTCGGGATGAGCCGCTGCCGGCGACTACTATCGCTGACTAGATTATTGCTCGTCATTTTCGCACGGCCAGTCGGCCAGGAATTTGTCGAGGATCCTTTGCTGAACGGAACGTCGCCCCGGCAGCTCGGTTATCTGGCCGCATAAAACCCCGCGTCTGCACTATCTACCCCCGCGAGTAGACTCTCTGCCACGGGGAGGCTGCGGGGCTCATCTGTCAGTGTCTCTCTATATATTTCTGTGCCGTTAAATATTTTTTATTGCCGCTGATAAATGCCCCGGCGGCAAGACAAACAGCTGCGCTGAGGCTCTCTCTCTCCGTTGTATCTGGCCGAGCTTCGTCTATCTGTCCGCGCGCCCGTGCGTGCGCATTTATTTGGCCAAACTATTACAGTAAATCATAATGAACGCCAAGTAGAAAGCGTCGCGATTTCTTTTCTTCCCTCCCTCGGCTCCTCCGCTATATACGAATGTAGCTCTGCCGCTGCAGCCCATTCAAACTTTTCCTCGCTCCCGGCGCTCGAGGGATTATATATTCACTCGAGGGAATCCTAGTCGCGCACATAGTCAGCCGCGCCACAACACGGGCTGTATTTCGACATTTCGATAGACGCTTTTGCAAAACAGCCGCGGCGCCGGCAAAACAAATAGAAATTTAGTAAAATCGGCGAGGCGTATAGCTTCACCTCCCTCCCCCCGGGGACGGCTCGTCGTCGCCGTCGTAGTCGTTGGTTCAAAAATCTGGGAAATCTAGGATGAAGTGGACGGAAAGGAAAAGGAGAGGAGGCAAAAGCACGGCTGCGCTGTTTGCTCCGGGTAAACGCGGGAGTATACGCTTCACGGAGGGAGAAAGCCGCTCTCTCGGGCGCGCATTTTCTTATACGCCGGGAGGGAGGCGAGAGAGCTCGAACCGCTGAGCTCAGCCTGCTCTGTACAGTGCGCCAAAGGGAGGAGGAAATAGTCTAGCTCTCTCTCTCTCTCTCTCTCTCTCTCTCGAGTGCGGCGTTATTAAACCTCGAGGAGGAGATGCCGCAACGAAATAATCCGGTTCGCTTTCGCCGCCGGTAGGTTCTCTCTCGCGCACGCATTGCCAAGCCGCAGCCGTCAAAGAGACTCTCCCGCAGGAAAATGTCCCGCCAACTGACGCAGCCGCGCGTACGAGGAGGAGCCTGTCCCGATATACGACGGCCGGGCCGTGATGAAATTTCAACGCACTCCTTGGCAATATTCGCCGCAGTAAACTGTCCGCGCCGCCGCCGCCGCCGGCAGCCAACTTGCCAGTTTAGCCTCCTCCGCGCTTTGACGGAGCAGAGCCACTTTTATGCGCGAGCTCTATTCCACTTGCCACTCCCCCCACAGCCTGCTTGCGCGCTCTCCTTCCTATTCCGCGACTGATAAGTCTCCGAGACGAGAGGGACGTTTCTACTCGCTCTGTGCCGCCGCCGTCTGCGCTTTCGTTAATAAAACTCGGCGGTTCTTCGCCGGTTCGCTTCTTCGACAGAGACGCTCGGAATAAAAATAAACGAATATATAACTCTCCCTGAGCGCTCCGCTCTCTCGTCTCTCTCTTTCTCGCTCGAGGCGAAAGGGAAAAAGATGGCGCGTTCCAACGAGCTTCGGATAAGCCTAATAAGAGTTCTCAAGTCCTAAGCTTATTAGGTTGTTAAAGCTGTCGGCTCTCGGAGGGAGCTGGAGGGTTATTGCCGCGGCGGATGAAGGAGGGCAGGTGACAATTTGAAGGAGCTAAACAACGCTTAGCTAGTGACAGCTGATAGACGGGGGAAACTATAGAATGAACGACGGTTCAACGTGGAGCGCGCGATAGAGACAGCGACTGCGAGAGCGTACAAAGTTGCAGTAGCTGCAAACACTGGGCTCGCAGCTGAATTGCACCGGCATATCGGGCCATCGACGTTCTCTCTCTCTCCCTCTCGCCGGAGGCAGCGTCAATTTGCCGCGCTACCACGGCGCGTATCCTCTCCTCCTCCAGCGGCGCCTATTGCCTCGAGCGGGCAGCTGTCCTCCGCTTGTGCGCAACTAATGTAAGCGCTCGTCTAGCCCGACTCCGCGTTCCTCATCCACCTCCTCGGCTCCTCCTCCCAGCTCCCTGCCAACCCGTGTGCAACCCTTCCCCGACTTTGCTCGCACACACCACCCCATCCTCGTCCCCCGCAGAGCAGTGCTTGCAGCGAGAAAGAGCCGAGCGGGGGAGGGCGACTGCTCGAACAAGCGAGCCCGCGCGCGGACAATGCGCCGATAATCAACTGCTCCGCTGGCTTGCCGGATATATCTGCCGCCACACTACTCCGCATATATTAATTATTGCTCCACAGCCCTGCCCCAGCATCAGCAGCCGGCACACTCCTTCTCCCTACTCGACCCACCCCTTTTCTCGAAAGATCAGCTCGCATAAATTCCACGCCCACCTGACGCGCGCGCGACTCTCGGCAGAGCTGCGGGGCGCGGTAAGGAGGGGGGGCCGACGGCAAGTACGGCTTATCTCGCGAGCGATGTGCGGCAAACCCGACTCCATAAGCCCTCCGCAAGCTAGCAAGCCGACCGAGGCATCCGGCCTCGGAGAATACCAATATGATTGCCTCCCACCGGCGCACCGCACTTCAGACCACCTCCTTGCCCTGCCACCCCGGCCTCCTTCAACGCTCATCTCCTAGCTCACCTTTTTTCTCTCCCTCCCTCTACACCGCTCCATCGTTCGGCTATCAAGCCCCAATCGAATTTCTTTCAAAATCAGCTTTATTCAATTAGAATCTGCTGCCCCCGCCGTGATATTCGACGAAAAAAAAGCGAAGCTATCAGCATTTTAGAGCACCTCGTTAACTCGATTCTTTTCCGGAGATTTGAAGAAAATACGATTTCGCACTTGCCGAGCTGGCAAACGCTCAAACAAGTCCAATACATTTCCTATACGCGTGCTTTTATTAATTTGTCATTGTCGCTATACGTATAAGGTCATCATTTGACATTTTTTTTTGAAAAAATAAACTTTACGCTCTGCAGCTTTGGAGAAGAGTAGTCTTAATTTCAAGTTTTGGCAGAGGCTCTGGCGTGGCAGCTGCGGTCGAGCAGCGGGAGAGTCGGAGAACTAGGCAAATGGCTTTTATCGGTGCCTCCGCCGAATTCTCGATCCGCGCCAAAAAGGAACAGTGCGCGGGGAAAAGGCGAGAAAGTGGAACGAGCAGCTCTGTATTTTCCTTCTAATTGTTACTTTCCAGTGTGCCCGCGCGTCCTCTTGGCCGTATACACACGTTTATACCAGCTGAGCGAGGAAGAGAACGGGATAGGGGGAAGGAAATCTGGATGGAAATTAATCGGCTTATCCCATTGGCCGGGTTTCGCCGCGCTCCGTTAACGCGCGCATTTCCCGGACTCCCTCGGACGCTCCGAATGCTCGTCTTGGGAGGAATATGTGCGACGATAAAAACGCCGCCGAGTGAAAAGAGAGGAGGAAGCGGGAGAGCGTAATCGCAGCGGGAAAAGATTATGCAGCTCTCGGGCTGTGCTTGGGAGCTCGGGGACAGTGGGTGAGGGGAGAATGGTAGGCGAGAGACCACTCGTCCCATGAATTCACACTCGGGCTTGTCCGTCGCGGCTTCTCCGGCAAAAAATTTACAAGTTGGATTATACGCGCAGCCGCCGCCGCTTCTCTCTCTCAGCTGCTGCGCTAATAGCTTCTCGCGTCCCTTGTGCGCCGGGGGATGTTGGAGCTCTACACTGGCCACTCGGATGATTTCGTTAATCAGCGTAATCCAAAGTAATTCCAACTCGATTCCCCCCACCAGCACTGCCTACGCAATCTTTTCTCCCCCGCAGCTTTGTTCTCTTCGCGTTTTCATAATTCACGCGTTTCCGCTTTCATCCCTTCGCATTGTTTCTCGGGCGCTCGCGAAAACAATGTTTTTCATCATTTACGAAAATGAAATATAATTTTTGCCTCGCGGGAGCAGCATTAAAAAGTTCCGTTCTCTTTTTTTATTTTATTTATTTCGAATCATCGTAGCGGCGCCTTTTGATTACCAACAATTCGTTGGATTTCTCGCATAGTTCGTAATAATGTTGAAAGTTCCGCGGCGTAATACACGAGCGGGAACAATTTGCTTTTGAATAAAATTGTCTTTCATTATGTATTTGCAGCGAGGAGTGCATTTTTCAACGATCCTCCCGTTTCAATTTGGAAATAATTTCCTGAGACGCGGAGAGGCCGTATCGGTAGGTCTGAGAGAGAGGGTGGAAGAGAGCTGTTGTACTTCAAAATAGTCGCGGAACAATGAAGTTACGAGGGGAAATGAAGAAAAGTGACAGAGGTGCTGTAAGCGGGGGGGGCTGAAGTGAAGGGGCTGGGAGGGTAGGCTTGAGAGCTTGCTAGCGGAGACTGGGAGTTATATGTAACCGGAAGCAATTTAATACCTCAACCCGACGCAACGTCCGGAGGTTGGTGCGGAGTCGAGCGGGGGGGGGGGATGGGGGGGAGAGGCAACTGTGCGCACCGGCGCCGTACCGGGAGGGCTGCTGTAGCTGGAGCGCGGCGTCGGCGGTAGGCGCGGATAAATACGTTACCTCGCTGCCGGAGTTGTTTCCTCGCTTCGAACGAGCTTCCTGTCGCGCCGACGATTTTCCTAACAACATTCGCGTAATCTGATTTCCAAACGGCCCGAGAGAGAGAGAGAGAGAGAAAGGGCGCGCCGGAGTGACTGAGTGGGAGAGAACGAGAGAGGAATGATCGATACGCACTGGGGGTAAAGTCGTTAAGTCAGCAACATTTTTCCTCGTCCCTCGAATTCTGACTTAACGCGGCGACCGCAGAGCTCTCCGGCTACAGCTGTGTACCACTGCCGTCGCTCACGATTTTTCACTCCTCCCCGCCAACCCGCGCGCTTTTCTCTAGCCGTAATATATTACCCCGAGAGCCGGGAAGCCTCTCTGACCCCCCCCCCCACCCCGGTTGTAAAGCGCAAAATTCCCGAATTCTTTGAATTCTCCTTCTTTATTGATCTTGAAAAGCCGTTTTTTCCCAAACGACAAATGCATTTTTCAGCTGGTTCTTCTTTTTTTTTCGTTCCTTCACCAAGCTCGAATCCGGGCGCACGCGAGAGTTGTTGCAGCAAAAAACTGACAGACGAATGAAAAAAAAAAATGAAAAACGATAAAAAAAAGAAAACGAAGGAAAAAAACGCAGGCAGGTTGAACGAACACGCTGACTAGACGAGGCGCGCCAGTCCAGAGAGAGAGAGAGAGCGGCGAGCGCGCGAATAAGAAAGCAAAGACCTGTATGCTCCGAGATGTGTCGCTGTGTGTGTGTGTGTGGGATGAAAAAAAAATCGTCCGAAAGCTCTGGGGCAGTGCTCTCTCGGTCAGTCGTGATGCAATTGCTTCACGCTCCCCCGGTAAATATGGAGGGATCAAAGCCTGTTATCTCTCCTGCACTTTTCCCGGCGGCGGCAGTCCCCCCCGATATATGCGGGCTGCGCAAGAAAAGCACCGGCGAATGTAACCATACTCGAATTACCATAAAAATTAATGTCGTTTGCAAAAACGACGACCAAGAGCTGCTGCTGCAGTAGAGCGCGTGCAGCTTGAAAAATAAAAAAAGAAAAAGAAACAAAGGGAAATCGGTGCGATGCTGGAGGCCATATAGGCCGCGCCGCCCGGCAAACAAAAGCGTGTTCGGCATCGCGCGTATTTTCAGATCGAAGCTTAATTATAGCACACAAAGACAGAGACAGAGAGAGGAACGAGAGTGAGCGGGAAAAGAAGAAAAAAGGGATGGGGGTGGGGGGGGGGAGAGAAAAAGAGCACGGAGCGTTAAATCGCCCGGAAATCCTTAGCGCGGCTCGCCGGTTACTGGCGTTTAAGTAAAAACTTTGCAAAGCTCCGCGAGCAGAGAGAGAGAGAGAGAGAGTCTACACTGCTGCTGCTGGGACTTGGCCTGCTATACTTTTGAGGTAGTAGCAGTAGCGTATAGAACAGTGATAGTAGCAGTAGAACAGGGCCAGAGGCAGCGAGCCCCCGAGCTATCGTTAAAGCGCTGCCTCGCGCATAACTGAATCTCTCTCTCTCTCTCTCTGTTCTCATTGTTGATGCGCATTTTTATTTTATCTTATTTTTACTCCGATCTCCCCCCCTGCCGCGACGATTCTTTTTATTATTTCATTCTTTGTCCGCGTTTCCACCATTTTTCCTTCCCATCGTCCCTGCTCTTCCGTTACCTCCATCACACCGCTATATAAGACTAGCTGCTACTACTACGACTACCGCCGCTACTGCTTTTATACGAACCGTAAAAAGCCCGAACGTATTTGTGTGTCATTGTGAATTGCTAAAATTTGTAGGAATACTAAAATCTCGAGATCTAGCAGAATGACTTTTTGGCAATTTCAAACCTCGACTCCTACATACATATAAGTTTGCCTCTCTTTTTTCCGCTTTTATTATTAATGCGCTTTTACGCTAGGTTTACTTTTTGCCCGGCTTTACATCTCGCGATTAATTCACCCCGTCGCGTCGGGACTTTAAACCTTACGGCATAAAAATTTGTCTGGCATTACTAAAACATCGAAAAACAAACAAGAAAAAACGGAAAAAAGCTCGAAATGATCAATTAGCAAGGGTAAACGCGGGAGGGTAATTAAAACAAAAGTTAACAATTATTTAACGAATCGCTCGGATATTCGGCAGTCGGAGTTTGATTCTTCTCGCTTGCCGCTATATAAATTGATCATTAAGCCAGCGAGCAAATATTTAAAGCGACCACAATTCGAAGCGCCCGGGCGAACCGTCAATGCTGCTGGTCAGCATCGGAATCGCGCCTATCTATGCCATTGCAATTTCTCCATTCCTCTCTCTCCCCCTCCCGCTGTGCCCAGGTTCTCACTTTGCCGCGGTCATCTGGCCACACACAGACACAGAGGGGTATAGAAAGCAAGCGTATAGTATGGTCGAACTGCGGCGTCCGTCTGCCGGTCTGGGTCGCGTGGAAAATGTTGGCCGACTGTTACTTGACCCCGACACAGTCCGTCAGGAGCGTCAGTTTCCTAAAGTAAACACTCGGCCTCATCTTCTAGCTCTCGGCCCTCGGGCATGGCCGCTTATATTTAGCGAGGACGAGAAACGAGAGCTGCCGCCGGATCGGACAAAGTCCGAGGGAGAGTAAGAGCTTGGATGGACGGGAGGAGGTCGAGCAAGCCCAGGGATTCGTAATTTACGATCGACAAAGTGGACGAGAGAACGCCGAGCTCGCGCGAGAGAAAGACGAAGATGGCTGCGGCCGCGAGCGAGCGGTCAGACAGAAGAGAGAGAGAGAGCTTTATTGACCGCCCAAAGCCCGGGCATGTATATGAATGCCCGCGCGTGTCCGGTCACAGTTACGAAAGAGAGCCCCCGCGCGTTATATTACACTTTTTCATGCAACCGCGCTAACGACCCCCGAGCGCAGTTACAGCCGAGCAAAGAAATGTCGCGCTCAAACTCACAAGCCCAGCCCACAGCCACAGCTACACGTACACTTCTCTCTCACCCCGACTCTCTTCTTGTTTGCTTCATATCTGCATGCCGCCATTTACTCGTGTAACGCTTGCTGGATTATATCGTACTTGCTGCAATATTGCGCTGCAGCTCTATCGGCATTTCCAGTTACAGAGTTATCGTCAAACGTTTAGATCGCAACGGGATTGCGGCTGTTTACAAACACCCGAATTTAGAACACGATATACGTATACTTGTTAAAAAATTCTCGTGATTATAATTATATCTATTATTATTATCTTTTTTTCCCCTCATTGTACTTATTTCAACTGAACCGTGTATAATTTGCATCGCTTGATTGTTTTATCAAATCAATAATCCCAGCCACTTTTCAACTGAACAACAAAAAAACTGCATTGTTTTTTCATGTATATACCCGGTTTAATTGAACTTTAAACTGCTTCATTTCAAGAGTCAAAGCACGCCAATCAAACCAATTAACCTTTTTTTTTCATGCCCACATGAACTCTTTTTTGTTTTATCATCATTTCCAAGAATACATGCTCTACACTTTTGTTCATAAAATAATGTATACATTTTTAAAAAGTTATTTTTATATATAAAAGAATTGGAAAAATTTCATAAAATATTTTGCATAATTATCTTTGTCACGCGGGGCAGTATTATTGCGGCAAAAAAGTGTCGGAACAATTTTCATATTTAAACAAATTTTAATTAACTTTTCGCGATTTTAACATTCAACGTTAAGTAAAATACTTGAAACAAGAAGGAAAGAATGGAAAATTTCAAAGAGAGAGAGAGAGAGAAAGAGCCCGGCAAGACTAAGATATTCACTTTGTGCCGGTGCTCCTTCGTCCTCCGATTCTTTTTAGCCAACATAATGTAATTAACATTTTAATGAAAAGAAATCAATGTTAGCAGGGGCCGAGGGCGCGTTTAAACAGCCGCGAGCCAGATGAAAATTTAAAAATTAAATTAGACATTTGAAATGAAAATGTGAAAGCGCAGTGAGAGAGATAGATAGAATAGAGTAGCGCAGGGGGTGAGAGCGAGGTGATTTAACCCACGGGGAGGGGGCGCATTGACAATTAATGAAAAGGCTAGAAAAGGCGGCTGACAAATTGATGCGTGAACAAATAGCCGAAGAGGCCGCGGGAATTGAACGGGGGGCGGAACGAGGTTGCCCGGTAGGAGGGGCAGGGGGTTCGAACATCAAAAATGGTCTGGCCGCGACAAGTGCCATTAATGGGCGAAAAGGCCGCGGGAGGAGGGGCTGCTGTGCGTTCGGCCGGGGCTCTCCGGGCGAAATAACCGGGCGGCCGGGCGCGAAAAAATCCTGTCGAATTAGCCGGGCGTGTTTGCCGTCGCGGAACGCGCATTTTTCAAATCCTGTCAAACGCAACGCGCCTGCAGCGCCGTCATCGTTGCCGGGGCTAGTAAAAAAAAGAGAGAGAGAGAGAGAGAGGAGGAAAAACAAAAAAAAATATTGCATCGCCCGGGCTCGCGAAACGAATCGGCGGCGCCGCGGTAGTGCCGCTGCTGCTGATCACTTTGTTCGGCTGCAGGTGCGCCGCGGCTTCATTGTACGCCGAAATTGCTGGAAGCCCCGCGGCAGCGGCCAGGGCAGTTCTCTTTTCTGCAGCTTTACAACTTGCGACTGCCTATGGCCGGCGACGTTGTCTCCCGCTCGACGGCGGTTTTACGCGATGATTCTCCGCTATGGCGCACCGCGCGCTGGCGCACTTTTTCCCATCGATAATTCAACTGGCAATGCTTCAGCGTGCTTTCCCCTACGTTTTACGCTAGTTCAACCGGTCGCTCGTCGAGGGAGGAAAAGGGAAGAGTATAGCGTCGAGGCCGATATCGCTTCACGCTCCGGCTGGCGCTCCGATTTCATTTGTCTCGACAGCTTTTAAGAGCGGAAAGCCCGAGTGCAAGTGCAAAAAATAGCGGGACAGCCATGGTGTATGCTGTATTGCCGTCGCCCGCGCGTCTAGTGCAAGGCAAAAGAAGGAGCTGCGGCAGCTCGACCAATCGCGCAAATTATTAATATTACGATATATGCCCGACGCACGCGGATATATATGTTCTCCTGGATTTATCGGGGCTGCGTAACAATGGCGCGTCGGAGTGGCGGTGTACTCGTCGTCGTCGTCGTAGCCGCCAGCGCACGAGGCCGCTTGCAATGAGGTAACGGTGTTACGCGAATATGCGGCAATATATATGCGTATATACGGATCGCAAATTGAATGCCGTTCTTAATTAAATTGAAATCCCTACTCTGCGTGACCTGAAACAAGAGGCGTTGTCGCCGCCGCCGCCAGAGCTGCGCCTAGTGCCCGCCACAAGTGCACAGCCCCCCCCCCAGTCGACTCCCCCCCCTTCCCCTGACGCCTAGCGCTGCAGATGAATTTCACTCAAAATAAGGTGATAAATCACAAATAAGCAACATTTAATCTCTTTTTCATTCGTTTGGCGAGTATTTCGCGGGATCTCTGCTCTGCCGCTGCGCTTTCGAGCGATTAATTTTCCTATTAGCAACAACACGCGGGTTTTATTAAAATTTTAGTGCACTGCGTTTCGTCTGCTGTTTAATATCGAAAATTGTTATTATGCCATCTACTTCATTTATTGATCGTTAATATCCCGGCGTCTGTACAAATTTACTACATTATTATACGTATTTGCTGCATTTACATTACATTTTTTTCGTGACGTCGTTAAAATCGAACGCGTTTAAATTGCGATAAAAGTTAATGATCACTCGAAAAGCCTACTCGACTACTTGTTTTTTTGATAATGATGCGTCCTTAACTTTTATTTCTTTAGATTTTAATATTCATTTTCGCTTTAAACAGTGCATAACTACAAATTTGAAATTCATATTATTACACTGTATATTATATTCCGTTTAAAATTATAATACAGCGCGGGTTAAAGGTTAAATAATCACAATAAAACTGGATACTCTTCCGATGTTTTATCTGTCTCTCGGTGCACTTGTTAGTCAGAAATCGCTCTTGCATGATTTATGACAGTCTCGTGTAGAAACGACCGAAAACGGACGATAAATTTCAATCTTTCGAATTTGCATTTGATTAAGATGTAGAAATGAAAATCACTCTCATTTTTCTTTTCGCTTGCACGGATCTTCCGTCCTGCGTCGATGAAAGTCCTCACGATTTTTAAAAAGTAATTACGAGTTCTTTTTCAGGTATTTATCTTGTTTTGCTATCAACGCTTTATTTCCACATGGATAGAAAAAGTTAAAATCCAAATGGATAATATTTTACTTTGTCCGAATTTAAAAATTTCACATGTGCATCAGTTTTAAATACTATAATCTACGTAAATCTCTTATCGTATGAATACAGCTTTAAAGCTGCAAATGTACTTCGGCATTTGCGCTACCCTTCCTTTCAAGCGAATACAATATTAATTATTTAAATGCTTTATACACAACATCGTGCATAGTCCGAACCTAAAAATACAAATGCTTAAGCCAAGCTTATCCCTCAATATGTAGTGAATTTTTTTTCAATACAACTTCCTAAGCACAAGATCGTCCTATTTGCGCGAGTTGTAATATTTTTTTTTACAACAAATTACTTCTTTACATAGCCGATTAAAAAATGAAAATTAAAAGTATCGAGCTATAAAATAAGGTCGTAGATAGGTAAAAACGTGTTGATAAGGAGTTGCAGTAGGGGCAAGGTTTAACCCTCGCTTTTTCTTTTGTCATTGAAAGAGTTTATTGTCCGCGGGGCCGCTTTAGATTGCGTCTCGGTTAATGAATTTCGGAGTCGTGGTCGTTGGAGGTTTTATTATGACATTTAGCTGGTGGCCCGCTCGTTAAAACTTGACGGACAGGAATTACAACAAAGTGCGACGTATCGCAACAAATGAGGCAGCAGGGAGAGAGAGAGAGTAACTTCTCCGCGACTAGTATAGCGCAGTGCCCGGACTCTCTCACTCGCTGATAAGAGCCATGTAAATCACAATGCAGAATGAAAGTTGCCCGGGAGATAAGACTTTTTAGATAGTTATGTTATGATCCTCATCCTAGCACGCTCGGGTAATTTTTAAAATAACTCCGTCTTAAATTTAAAACTTTTCAACTGCGCTTAACCCGAGCCCATCGTCTTTTACAACTTATATATTTTAATCTTATTACTCGCAAAAAAGAAAATATCAAACGCTACGGCAAATCCCTGGGATTATCACTTGTTAAATTATTTAATAATCGCCTATTTTTTTTTTATTTCCGTCAATTTAACATGAAATTTGCTTAAACAGATTTAAAAAGGAAACAAACAAGTGGTTTAGCATAATCATTAGTTTAATGAGAGTCTGTCAAAGATCAGTATACAGAGAGACAGAGCCGAAGCGCCACTAGGCAAAACATCGTCCAGCAGAAATTGAGCAAGAGGTCAATCAACTTGACCACTCAAGAGAAATTCTCTCTGTATAATCCGCATCCGTGTTAGCCCCGAACTGTCGAGAACTCGACTAAGTTTTGTATTGATCGTCGCTTCCGGTTCACTTCCTCCTTTTCCTCTGCTCTCCATCTTTATCTTTCAATCGGCCTTCGTACATGATCCCGGCAACAGCTGTCGATTTTCACTCTGTCTCTCTCTCTCTCTTTCTCTAAATATCTTTAAAAACATCTATTCGTCTTTTTGCGCTATGGATTATTTTCATCCAGCCTCTCTTGTGTATTTTTATTCAAGCGAAGTAATTCTCTTCTGCCGTATCGATTGTAACCGGTTAAACGTATAAATAATACTTTTCAGTAATTTATTTTCAGCGTTAATTGTGTGTTATTTCGATTGAATTCTTCTAAATAAAGTAACTTTGTGCCGGCTAAAGCTGCAGCTTTGTAATTAAAGCTTCTTTTCACGTATGCGAGTGTCTAGCGATAAAAGAAGTAGAGGAAGCGTGGGCATAACGGACACCTTAAGGGAAAATGAATAAAAAAGGCACATACCCTTGATAAATATAATCAATTAAATTTTTTTCTTAAAGTATAACCTCAAAACATTTTTCAATCTAATGGTTTACTATCGAAATCGTTAATAATACTAAATTTAAAGGTACATAAATTTACTTCATTAAATTCTCTTCTACTTAATGTTACATCTTGCAATTTCTATTTTTTAATGTTCTGGAAGTTGGATCGGATAGGACACTAATCTATATTTATATGCTAATTGTGAATCTATCTGTTTAATTAATTAAAAAGTATTATGTTGCTTGAGAATGACTTGCTACAGCAAGGAAAACCGTGAAAAATAATAAAAGTGCTGTTTTCATTTTTCCCGTTTTCTTTGCGTATGAGGAAATTTTCTTCTTCGCTGCAATGATTTCTCTACGTTCGTTTTTGAGTCGAAAGATTTTGTCGGTAAAAATTTTCTCGGCTTACATCTGGTTTCCCCTCTCCATTATTTTTCCCTCTGTTAGTTTCTAACTTGGTTGTTTTTACGTAATGCTGAAAAGGAATGAAATTTAATGCTCCGCGCAAATAGTACTTTTCTTTGCATGCTTATGCAATCTTAAATTTTTTATAGCTTTTATGATAGTTACAGTCAAATATTGACACTTTGTTATTTAAATTGATCATTTCTACAAGAAATGAGATTTTAAACAGGATTTTTAAATGTAATTAATCTCTTTGTATCTCAAAACTTTTGAGTAAAACTTTATTAGTAATAGTGAATAATGTAATCTAATGCATATTATTACAATTTAATTTTTTATACACAATTTTCAAGAAAGTTTGATCACTCAAACTTATACACAAGCATGTACAACATTTTACATACGAACAACATTGCGGATAAGAGACAGGATTCGAGTGTAAACGTAAATATTTTTAACGATATATCAAAGCCAGCAGAGCAAAGTTGACATTAGCAATGAAATTATAAAACGTCGAATCTAAAGCGGCATTTTAACGAACAATGATTCTAAGCGCAATGGCATTTAAGCGCAATAATTTAGCTATGGGCTTGGATAACGGCTAAATGGCGAAATAATAAACGAATTAAACTGAAGCGGCGGCCGCTTTATTTTTAACAGGTTTTTAACCTTTCCATTCGGATTATAATATCAAGTGCTCGTTTAACAACTTGAATTTCAAGTTATTTCAAAGTAATTAGGATAATTCAAGTATTTATTCAATGGAACATGGAAAATAATATGGAGAATTCTTGATAAAATTCCAGCGAGCGCGGAATGCCGTGAAACCCTGCTGGCCGACATATATATATATATTGTTAAGGTAAAAGCAAGTTTAACAGTTTAATATTATGCCCAGTTAGACGATTACGTTATTAAATACGGATAAGAAAGTTGAATCGCTCTCGGCAAACATTCCTCTCATCCGGCCATGGATACATATACATGTATGCATGCGAAGCCGCTAACTCGACTACTAGCCCCTGCGTATACGCGTATGCACGCAGGTGTATATAAGTAAGCGGCAAACTTATTACAAACTGTGGCAAACTTCTTTTCCCCTGCACCTTGAATTTTCTTTTTACCCCCATTACCCTATAGAATTTTATTCAGCCTTGCTTTTGCCTTCTTCTTTTTTTTTTGCCTCGTTGTAGATGTATATAACGAAGTAAAGCCGCACCGTGACGGCTATATATTTCACGGGCATTAAAAGACGTAGATTTCTCGGGGGTTTATAGTTACATTGCCGATGCACGAGCTGTCCGAGATTTAATTGAAAGTAACGACGGATAAGGGCGGCAGCGGCGACGGTTCTTATATAGCCACTCCATATCCGTTGGATATATATCGCAACGGCTCGGATGAAATGAATCACCGACGTGCTTCGCTTGACACGCGCGATATCGCTCTCCAACTGACATTAATACGCAGCGTTGAATTTTACGCTCAACTTTTTTTTCTGTCCTTTCATTCTTTTTTTTTCTTTTTTTTTTTTGTTCGTTCTTTTCCCTCGGATCAAAGTCAATTTCAACGCGGACGAGCGAACAACGCTCGGGACTAGAGAGCCCGGTCAGTGCGTAATCGTGGCAAATCGATTATCTATCGAGCGAGCTTTCGTTATGGCCGATGCAGTGCTTATCCGATTAGATGGCTCTCCCTCCCCCGCCCCACAAGCCTCGGACCTCGTGTTCAAGCCGAATCTGCTGCTTCGGCTACTTTTCAATTTGTTTTTATTCAACCGGCTCCCCCGGCTAACCCTCATTTCTGACCCAGCGCGCTTTTGCTATATCGCAACACGAATTAAGATTGGCTTATCCAGCTCGATCCGGAGGCTCGATTTATATCGGCATAAACAGCTCTCTGAACGGAAAAAAAACAGAAATGTTAGCCCATTGGAAAATGTGAATTTTGAGCTTACGGTCAGACCCTCCTACTGATTTTCGTAAATAGGAACGATTTTGATATCGCAAAGTTTCAAATAAACCACGTAGTTTTTATTACTTTACATTTTCTCGGCGACGTTTACGTATTTATCCGGCGCAATCCAATCACATTTGGTTTCGAAAATTGGAAATTCCATTCGCGGCGACGTTACGTTTCCGGACACCTATCGAGAGAGAGAAAGAAAACAGGGGCCGAAGAGGGAAATGCCATTAATAATTTAATTTAACAAGACAAATGGAAAATTTTGGAATTGCAGATGACTCGGATAGGGCAGAGCGCTCGTTTTTCAACGCTGGCTTCTCTGCAATCGAACCTCTTTCTTTTTTCCTCTCCCCCCCCCCTTTACCTCCTATCCGCGAATGAGACAGCTCCTTGAATTCAATTTCGCGTTGAAACAACGGCGACGCTTTCGCATCAATTTCACGTAGTTGGCGGCTTCGAGCTTAAGTCCGAGCTCGACAAAATACCGGAGGCGAGAGGAGAAAAAAATAGAAGGGATGGAAAACAGAAAACGAATAAGGGGCGTAGGGAAAGAAAAAAGCAGCGGGAGATTTAGCAAAGGGAATATCGAAACATTAGAAAAGTACCGACAAAACGTTCCAGCGGGCAATATCCATTATTTGATTCTACCTATACAAGCTTGATAATTTCAATAAAGTTTCCAAATGGTAATGAGCCCTCGCAATATCCTCCTTATCTGCTCCCTATACTAACATTATTTACGCTTTTACTGCCGCGCACCCTTTTTTCCCCGCTTCGAATTTACGGTTTTATTTAACGATATGGCCTTTTGATACACTGCCTTCGTAGATGCGAACTCGTGATGTACGATCTTTATTTTTTCATATTTTTTTTTCACTCGTGAAAAATTTAAAAATTGTAATTAACACACTTGACGAGAGAAATGAAATCTTACGATTTTCCACGCGATGTAATTCACGTCCGTACGTTCTCTTTTTATGCGCTTTTATCAATGTAAATTTCAATTACACGCGCAATATGTGCGCAGCACCGTGTACTTATGACATAGATCCTCAAGTACTCGTATATCTTCAATTAATAAGAAAATAAAAATAAATTAAAAGAGTTTTTTTCATTTTCCGTTCACGCTGTATTTATTTTCTACAAAAGTGTCATTGAAAAGTTCTTTTTTCGTCAGACTTGTTCTTTGCAATTGATCCTCATGGAATTAAATTTAAAGAAAAAGAGAAGAAGACAAATAACAGAATTGAAGATTTAATTATGCTAGAGTGCTCTTAAATTTATGTTCATATCCTTATTTTTTTCCACTTTATTTCGGAGCCGAGTCGTCTAATTAAGTTGTATTGCATTCCCAATCGGTCTATTTAATTATAATGAACGCATTCCAGACGTTCCTTGCAATGATTTTTGTTCCCGGGAAACTCAAATTATTTTGCACTCGCTTCGCTCATAAGTACTCAAATTTAGTTTGCAAATTCATATTCAAATTCAAACGCATATCCGAAAATAAGACGAGCGCCGCGTCTCGAAAAGTCAAGGAGCTTCGAAAAATGAAAAATAAAATTCGCGCGTGCGTAAAAAGAGAAAAGTTTAATCACAAAATTATTAGCGAAGCGCCATAGGAGTGGGAAATATGCGGGGAATGGCCGATCGCAGAGTCAACCGGTTAATTCCCGGCTTCTCATTAGCGACCACAGAGCCTCGGGCTCTCGCGAATACCCGAGCTACGAGATAGGGCAGTAGGCACGCGTGAGCCGCGGAGCGTAGAGCCCGGGGGAGGAGAGAAATCAGCTGAGTCCCGTCTTGCCCGCCGGCGCAGGCTCGCTATACGTCCGGATAAATTTTCCAGCTTGTAATTCCCTTTAATTCCCGTCTGTCGATAGCCGGCTCCCGCGTCGACAGAGCCCGGCTCGCTCTCTCTGTACACGCCGACGGATAAATTCCTTTTCCCTCGGCTGCTCTCGAGAGCTCGTCAGCTATCTTCCCTCTGCCAGCCCGCCAGCCCCTCGCTGCGGCCGAGTGAAAAGGAAAAAGGCCCGGGCTAAGGAGAAAATATGCCTGTCCTCCGGCTCCTCCTCTCTCTCTCCACTCTTCCTTTTTCTCTCCTTTATCTCGACTTGGCCGACGCGAGGCCGAAAGGTCATTATTTTCATCGTCCAATGTTCGCCGGGGCTCCTCCGCGCGTCTTTCCACGGTCCCGCGTGTATACACGCGGCCAGCGACTACAAGGCTTTCCTCTGCTACTAGTCTTCGTTGTTGTTGTCGTCGTCGTTGTATCTCCCTTGTGCTTAACGAAACTCATTTTCTTGATGCAGCCTTAGCTGCGGGGGAGCAAGAGAAGTAGCATCAGCAGCGGCAAAAGTAGAAGCAGAGGAAGAGGAGGGCGAGGAGGAAAGAGTGTGGCCGGGCGCTTTTTGCTTTGCTAAACGCCGTAGTCTTTCGAACGGCTCTCGAGTATTGTCTTAATTCTTAAAACTTATTCAACGCTGGAGAGTTGGACTTGAACGAGTTTAGTTCATGCGCTATCAAATTGCTGGCGCTATACTGCTGGCGCTGGCGCCGCTACTGCTGCTGCTTAAATTGACCTAATTTAAAGCGCCTAGCTGGCCTCCCCACCGCCATTCGCTCATTTATTCAGACAGTTATTGATGAATTACTTACGGCCCGGAGAAATATAGAATTTCGCGAAATTGCGCTTAACAAGCTCCAATTATTCGCCTGAGTAGCAATAATTCTGTGGAAATATACTTTGTGCTAAATATAAATGTCTCTCTTTCGACGTTCTGTTTACTTTTCAACTCCTCGATTACGTGTCACGCGGCGATGTCTCTTCCATGATATCCATTTTGATAATATACATGTTCTGTCTCATACCTAGATTGTGTCATTTCGAAGTAACTGGCAAACTTTATTTTTCAACGGATGTTTGCTATTTTCGAAGCAAAGTAAAAAATTGAAAAAATCAAGAGAAAAATCGAAGGAAAGATAAGAGAACACAAGAAAAAGATTGGGAATACAAGATGTTCACTGAGGGTGGATGGGTGGGCGAGGCTTAGAGAGGAGGAAACGGAGTAAATCCGGTGACGGATGAAAGGCCGGAGTTTGAGTTATTCCAGACAGGTCCAAGAAGTAGCTCGACAGAGCTGTATGTTGCACAAAGTTATACATAAACAAAGCGAGAGGTATATCAGTGGCCAGGGCGTACGCCGGTCCTTGCGGCAAGGAGCGAGAGGGCGAGTTTCTCCGTTGAAGCAGGCTTGCGCTCCAGTCCGGCCACGGACATTAGCTCGTAAATGCCGGACTCCCTGGGAGACGGAGCTCCGGCACGTAAGCTCCGGGCTTTAGCTCGGCGTCCGATTCCGCCGGGGCCGGGATCTTTGATAGCGCGCCGAGCTCGTCGTTGTCGTCGTCGCGGCGGACCAAGAACACGAGGAGCGTCAGCTGTGCGTCGAGAGCCCCGGCTCGTAATATCGCTGTCGTTGATTATGCCAGCCGCGCCCTTCAGATTAATTTCGGCCCGCTTTCTCTCCTGCTCGCTCTCGATGTCGCGCGCACACGCTGCTGCTGCTGCTGCTCTATATCTCCTCTCTTAGCCGGCCCGGAAAGACAAATTGCAGCGTCAGGCTCGCGCGCGCTTCATTTAAATAAGTAAGCCCTTTTGCTCCGTACTATGTGCCCCCGCGTCGCCTCGGTATTTCGGTGAGCAGGCACCATACAGAGGAGCGCAGGGGGAAGGTCGAACGATCGGCAATGTTCCGGGGAGTCGAGGCGCGTCAATTACGCGATTATTTCGGCGAAATTGTTGCTTGTAATATTTGCAAATTAAGCCTGCAGCTCCGCTGCGGTATAGGGCAGAGAACAGGGGAAGCAGCACCAGTCTCGTCTAGCATGATTTATGGAGAGACGCTCGCGAGCTCGCTCCTGCTGCGCTCGTTGGCGAGCTCGGTAAGGCGGTCACGCTTACTTAGACGCTTAGAGAGGCAGAGAGAGGGAGGCAGTCTGGGCCGGAGGGAGAGGCCGAAAGAGAGGAGGCGCGTAAGCCAGGCTGCTGCTGCTAAGAGAGCAAGAAGCACGGAAGGCGAGATGAGAATGGCTGGGAGGGCAAGGGTGATACATGCGGAGGGGGGCGCGCTCGCGCGAGACACGGCTCATCTTCGAGATGTTATTGCGAGATTCCGGAGGCCCCGCTGCTGCCTCTCTCTCTCTCTCTCTCTCTCTCTCTCTCTCTCGTCTATGCAAATTATTTGAAGGCTTAATTAAATGCTGCAGCTCTGATGCCGCCGCCGCCGTCGTCGCGAAGGAGAAGAGGCCCAGGAGCAGCGGAATGAAATAGAGGGAGAACAGGGGGTGGGGGAGCCCCAGCCCGCGCCACCCGCTAAACGTACCTATACCCTAGCTCTCGGCCTAATCGTCTCCGGCGGCGCGCACTTTTCGTCCGCCGCTGCTGCTACAGCTTGCCCGAGAAATGAAAATCTCGCGCTAAGCGCCGCGCAACGACCATCGTCAGCTTGAAGGGGGCGAGGAGGAGGAGGCGGTGTCTCTCGCAGCAGCCGGCTTTATTACGCCCGGAGACGAGCTCGAAGCGGAAAACAAACGAGCTTGCGTCGGAGTAATTTTTTAATTTCCGACGGGTAAACAACATCAGACCCTCCGAACCCCCCTTCCCTCGCTCCCCCCCTTCGCGTGGTCTTATCCGCGTGCAGCAGCAGCAGCAGTTGCAGTTTGAGGAGGGGGTGGAGGCGATTCGCTAGCGCCAGCAGTTGAAATCGGATTTCACGAAATTTATGTCAATTACATTAGTTATCCCCGTTTTAGCCAGGACTCGGAGCGCGAAGCTTTGCTAGTGAGCAGTCGGCAGGCCAGTGCTCGCTGTTTTTCTTCGCCTCCAGCCCACCCCCCAAGCCAACCCGAAGAATAATAGTTCAGCCTTTCTTTTCCTCGGCCCTGTCTTGCTCTCTGAAGTCTTGGTATTCCGGGAATTGAAAGCTCAAATTCCCTCCTCCTCCTGCTCCTTGCCTCTTTATCTCCCTCCAACTGCCCCCCGCACTCTTCAACTCGCCCCCCCCCCCTATCCTTGGCTTCAACCATCATGCCCCTCTTTCTTCCCTCGTCGTTCGGCTCGTGCAATTCGCTTTTCTCGCCCTTTGTCACAAACTAACACACAGGCACCTGGAGCGAAGCTTTCATATTATCTAGAAATCCCCGGTTAATATCTTAGCGCATCCTCCCCCCCTCACTCCTTCTCTCCTTATCCACACCAGAGAATACCTTTTTCTTTCTTTTCCTTTTTTTCTTTTAACATCATACACACTAACTCCGAGTAATGGGTGACTCGTTTCGGAAAATAGCAATTTTTTTCCAACGAGAAACTAAAGCCAGTATCGAAAAAGATCGATCTGTATACTCGAACTATTTGGCTCGCGTAGAATCATCCATTTTTTCCGACCGCTGAAAAACCGAAAGACTCGGCCATTCCGTCTTCCTCTCGGTCTCTCTCTGCGCGCGTGTGTTTGTTTTTTCGCAAGACTACGTCATTCATAAATGCCGGCTTGGTGGTGGACTAGGAAACTTGCCGCTGCTGCCGGTTGGTAGCCGAGCGGGAAAAGCTCGGTGGTGCGAGCGGTATAGTAGTATAGCCGGTAGCAGCGGGGGAGAAGGCTCCGGCTGCTTCTCACTCTCTCCCGGCATCCCGCGCTCTGCCCTATTATTTCGAGCAAGTAATTTTTTCTCATTTTCCAGGCAGTTTGCCGCTGGAAGTGCGCGCGGATTGCGGTCGTGACGAGATAAATAATCCTTGATGCACGACCCACTTTTTCCTCTCTCTCCCACCCTCCCCGCCACCTCCGTCCGCTAGTTTTCCTTCCTCCTTTTTCACTCGCGGCGCACCCCGCTACGCTGGCTTCTTCTCTCCCCACCCCCTCCCCTTTGCTCTCTTTTTACTTTCATTTTTCGACGCTCGCTCTCCTTTTTTTCGCGAGAACTCGTTCGGCGCGCGTCTTCTCTCCCTTTCGCCGCTCGTTTTCGCCTCTGCCCCGGCCTCTAACTCGTCCATTTTTTTTCCTACCCCCAGTCGCTATACGCAGAGGCCCTCTCGCTGCCCCTCCCTATTCCCCGATGTGGCATTATTTTTCGTTTGTCATTTTTTTTGTTCCCTATGCAGCTCTCCGTATACGCGGGCGCGCATATACGTCTCCGCAAACAGGCCGCAGCTCATAGTCGCTCCGATAGCCGAGAAAGGTCTCCTGTAGGTGCGCATTCGCTCCTCCTTATATTTATGGCCGGGCGTATCTGTCTTCGTAGTCTGGGGGAAAAAAAGCGTTGCCTGCACCTCGACGGCCACGCGTCAATTTGCTTGCGTCGAAATTGAGAAAAACCACGGCCAACTAGTCTCTGCCACGCACGGCATTTTTTCCTGCCACCTCGACATTTTCTCCGCCGAGTATTCGCTCGATTATTAGCCTCCGCCTCTCTCTCGCACACGCATAAATTCGATTCATCGGAACAATATTATTTATACTCGCGCGCGCGAGAAAGACCCGGAAATTTTGAATTATTTTAAGAACGGAGCAACCGCGAGGGAAAAGAATAGTCGTCGAGTTTGCTGGAAATCAGCGCAGGGCCGGCCGGGGGTGGAGCGCAGCCGCTCCTCGGCGTACAAACACGAAGAAGCGCATTTATCATTTTAATGCCCGCGCGCCAGATGTCATCTCCTTGCGCGATACGTGCATTTCGCTAATGAGTTCTGTCGGAATCCGAACCAGAATACTGGCTTTAAAAAATTAAAGTCTTGCCAGGATCGGAGCAAAATAAAACCCCCGGCCCGACATCTTTTCTCTCCCCCCCTTCTGCTCTGCTCGTCCTCTGCCCCCTCCTCTCCATTTCCCTTGGCCCCCTTTTTTTTATTCCAACAATAATTCTTTCCTGAATATACAATAAGCGACTTGCTGGTTTAGAAAGATAAAAAGATAGCTCGCTTCCGCGTGTATCTCATGAATTTTAATAACGTCATAAAGCTCCCGGGAATTCTGTTTGGCAAGTAATTGTAAGTGTTTCGACTTTTCATTTTGTATCAATTATTTTGACGAAGTGCCGCTCTCCGCATACAACTAGCTCGTTTTCCTTTATGTTGCCCCCCCCCCCCACACCCGGGTATTCTATGTACATATATTTTTTTCGTTATACATTTATTGTTTTATTTTTTTCCACTTCCTTTTCGACTTTATGTAGAGCCGAAAATTTGCTGCTCTTGCGCTGCATACCAAATTAAAAACATACATAAATTTCGTTATTTATTCGAGTTACACTTTAATTATACAGTAAATTGAGATTCATAGGTTCTAGCTCGCCTTTGATATTCGGCAGTATAGAATGCAGATATTGCAATCTCACGGCTTGTAATACCGATAATAAATTCATGGTTATAAGGGATATAAGCGTTAAAGTAAATACGAGAGCGCAGTAGCTGCTGCAGGGTGGCCGAGTTGAAACGAAAGATTCTACAGTGAGGTGGTTTATACGAGGGGGCTTGCAAATAAATTTAATTATGTACATATAGAGAGAGAGAGAGAGTCGCAAAAGTGGAGTTGCGCACTGTTGGAGTAATTGAAATGAAGGAATTTAGTGATTACAGATGGAGCAGAAGGCATTAAGAGGAGAGGAAGGTTGTTAAAGGTGCGGTTTGAATGTGTGTTGCAGGCTACGGGAGCATAGCGCCACGCTCGATGCTCGGTAAAATAGTGACGATGGGCTACGCGTTTGTGGGCATTCCTTTGACGCTGATATACTTGTCGAGCGCCGGGGGCCTACTATCCAGATGCGCCCGAGGTGTATTCACGAGGGCTCTTTGTTGCTGCCTCTGCTCGAACTGCGGCTACTGCTGCTACGACGAGAGGCGGATGCAGGTGAGCGTATGTGTTGCATTTTCCTTTCACATAATACTCTCGACTCCACCTGACGAGCAGACAACGACTTCTTCACCAAAGCCCGCGTATCTTTGCTCCAACACTTTTCTCTCTCTATCTCTCCCTCTACTTCTTATTTTCTCTATTTTCACCATCTTTCCGACTATTTATTTTTCTCACTCTTAATATTCATTTAATTACTTTCATACTCATCACTTTCATCCAAGTTGCACGCTCGATATTCACGTACATTCAAAAGAATTGTAAATTAAATATTGAATTCTTTAATTTTCTCAAATACTATTACATTTGTTTCGTGTATTTATCACCATAAAACACTTGATATTTTTGACACAAGAACTTGACTGTGCCGTCTCAAACTTTAATGCACCTTGACGTACAAGCAGATGTGCTTCGTCGCTAAAAATTTTAAATATGCCAAGCATTTCGCGTCAAGTAGGTTATTTTCTCTATTTTCTTCTCTTCGTTTTCTTTTTTATTTTCCAGCTTTCTTGAAATTACAAAATGCTCGTCAAAACAGAAAAACATCTTGATTCACCTCATTACCATTTTCTCTCGGAATTTTTTGTTTCCGCTTTCTTTCTCCATACATATACAAATCCCACAATTTTTCTTGAAAAAAAAGAAGAAGAAAGGAGAACTCATGTATAACAAAGTTACACTTATAATTAGAATGTACAATTAAAAAGGCCAACGTAAATGTAAAAAAATAATAAAAAATGAGCTTGAGAGAGAAACAAGGTTGGCAGGTGGACCGTAACTGCTGATTGCTACAACGGATAATTGAGAAGGGCAAACTTGGGGCGGGTTTGGTCTGTCGTTGTCTTGCAGGAGAAGGAGAGGCGCATGAAGAAGAGGCGCCAGCAGGAGGAGCAGATGCAGCAGCAGCAGCAACAGCAGCTCCAGCTCCAGGAGCCGTTCTACGTGCGGGCGAACGTCTCGGCGTACGGGAGCTCGGTCGAGATGAAGAGCGCGAGCCCGAAGGACGAGGTCTCGAGCCTGGGCTCGGGCGACCGGCCGAACGTCACGATACTCGCCCCCATCAGCATCTGCCTCGGGGCGATGTTCTGCTACATCGTCGCCGGCGCGTTCACCCTGCACAAGCTCGTCGGCTGGAGCTTCGTAGGTGAGTAGGGGGCCAGGTAGGGCTGGCTGTAGTGGGAGTTGTTGGTGCTAACGGCGCGCCTGGAATATTGCAGACGCGAGCTACTTCTGCTTCATGAGCCTGAGCACGATCGGCTTCGGGGACATGCTGCCGGGCTCGTACCCGGGCGAGGCCGAGGGCAAGCTGAGCCTCGAGGCGAGCAACGCGACGGTCTGGTTCTGCTCGTGCTACATAATGTCGGGGATGGCCCTGACGGCGATGTGCTTCAACATCCTGCACGACGAGATCGTGCACCGGCTGGCCCACCAGCAGCAGCAGCAGCCCGGCGGCGGGGCCGGGGGCCTCGGGGGCCCGGGCTGCGGCCCGGAGAAGCCCGAGGCGAGCCTCAGGCCGAGCGCGAGCGTCGACGAGCTGTCCGGGCACCACGACCCCTTCGCCATGACCTCGTGACAATTTCCGAGCAGCACCCTCTGCCAGCGCAACGTCACCGAGGAGAGCCTCTGCATGAGCGAGCCCCCCGTGAGCATGTTCGCCCACGAGAACGAGATCAACATACTCAAGGACTCGTACAACCAGGTCGACGTCACGCGCGACTGCAAGCCCATCCTCAAGCTCGAGGAGCACCTCCGCCCGGTCCCCGTGCCCGTGCCCCCGCCGCCCCCGGCCGTCTACACCCTCCCCGAGCTCGACGAGGACCTCGACGAGGACAACACCGAGATGTGAGCCTCCTCCCCACCTCCATACCTATTACCCACCCCACCTCCTCCTCCTCCTTTTTTACGGATTTTCTTCTAAAATATCATCATCTCTGTACTAATGGATAACGCGTAGATTAGCCAAGTATTGTCGATCATCAATTACACTGAATACAATGGTTGTCAAAGCTCTAACGCCAAAAACTACTCTATGCTCAAGAACAATAACTAAAATATAACGTCAGACTCGTGCAAGAGCGCAAAGTAAGACAGTCTGCTGACCATCTTTACATTTTTCATTTGCATTCCTTTTTTTCTCCTTTTTCTTTTCCAGCAAAACTTTATTTCTTTGACGAAGAAGACCTTTCTTTAATTTTAACACTTTGCGTGTGAGGAAAGTAAATTTGCAAATTCATAGAGAATAATAACTACGTATGCGCGCGAAAATATAGAGTAAATTAGGTCTGTTTATAGATAAAGACGAAAAAAGAAACACGAAGAATAAGAAGAGTAAAAGAAAAAGGGCAGCTAAGAGCGAGCTATTGCGCAGCGTCAAAGCCGAATAAAGAGAGAAAGAGCTTAAAAATAACCAAGAATCACGTGCTTTCCCCGGAGTTTCGCAAAGATTTGAGCCGACGGAAATCCTCATTGAGTCTCGGGGCCGTCCCCGAGCGCGGGGACCCAGTCACGGAGCTTCTTTCCCCGGTCATTTCTCTTTTTTGCCCGTACCACCTTCCCTTTCGCTCTCTCGCATCCTTTGCCTCCTTCCCTCACCCCCCAGCTTTTTCACTGCAGGCCTCGCGTTCGCCGGGGGGTGAAAAAGCCAGGGCTCCGTGCGCGTGCTCTCTCTCTCTCCCTGGCTACTGTTCCCCACCCCCTCCGTCGGCAGAGGGTTCGTACCGCTCTCCTGGCTCTCCTCTCTTTTGCGGACCTCCTGGGAAATATAAGGGAGTCTCTTGTGCGTCCGAGGAAGACAGTGGCTAGCCGGCCGCCGCCGCCGCCGTTCAAAAACTTTATCCGCCAATTTTACGAGAAAAATTCCAATGAAAGTCAAACGCCATGGGAATTGTTTTTCCTTCTATAGTCCGGCACGAGGCTTTCATTCTCTCTCCCTCCCTCCCTCCAGGCCTCATTCCCGTCCGATCCTCGGCTCTCCGGCGCGTTACCATCCTTCCTCGGGCGGACGTGTCTCTCCTTCAATCGCCTTTGTCGTCGCTCTTCTCGCTCCTGGGCTGGCTCTGCCGCCACTGCCGTTGCCGAGCTCGCGCCGGCCTCTTTTATATAATGAAATTACGTCGCACTGCACTGTACGACTCTGCTACTGCCGCTGCTGCTTCCTCGACAAATCGAATCGCCATCGGAGCTTCTTGGCTGATTGTACCGCCTTTTTTGCGATAAAAAATCAAAGAGAGAAAAAACACACGAAGAGAGAACGCGACGATAATGCACGCGAAAGTGCTGAATTCACTTTTAATCTTTACTTCGATTTTATTCCTTTGCATCTCCGCTTTATTCTTTACCCTAGCCCCTCACCCCGACCCATCCCCCCCCCCTCTACTTCGCTCCAAACGCTTATTCGATTATAATTTTCTCTTTACTTTCCAGAATCGAGCCGGCGAAGATAGAAAAAAATTTTAATTTTCCTTGCTACGGCAGGTCACGCGAAAATTTCTAGCTGTTTGATTTAATTTGATGTACTTCTTTGTAATTGTAAGTTTGACGAGCGCGAAAAAAGATAGTGGAAAATCTAATTGGAAAATTTTAAAGTAGAAAAAATAATGTATTCAGCCATGTCGAGTAATTTATTTATTGCGTTGTATAATTAGCGGACATGACTAATGACGCGTGAACAAAGGAAACATTATGTGTGTTTAATAATTATGTGTTTGTTGCGAGAAAAGGAACATTTTTTCAACGTGTAATACTGTCTTACTTTTGCCACAAAATCGATGGCACCGAATTAATGTTCATGAATAAAACAATCGTCGTCGATTTACTTAAGAGCTAAATTTAATGTAAATATTAAAGGATAAAAAGAAAACGTTGTATCTTAAGATGTATGTTTAAGCAAAGTTCTTAATTAAAAAAAGCCAGTAAAACAAAAGCAAAAAAAGTTAATTATTTTTCATTTTCGCCGAGGTGGCGAAAATTTTGAATTTTTAAAAAAGATGAACCGAGACGCAATGTTTGAAAAAGACTTTTTTATCAAAATAGCTCTTTCCGCGGTAAGTATATTTCTAAATTAATTCTACGGAATTTTCAATAAAAAGTACTGTATAAATCGTTAAAAATAATACAAATTTTACTTGAATTTATAAACGTCTTGTTACCATGTATTTAAATTTTTTGTATACTTTTATACTAATTCTATGATACACGATATTCGTGTAGACGTTTTCTAAAAAGATATTACGTTGATAATTTAAAAGTGTATTGAACGAATATCAAAAGGCGAAAACAAAAAAAAAGGAAAAAGAATTCTTGTTCGAAAAATAAAAATGACAAAAAAAAATGGGAAACAAAGAAATGATTTTGAGACTCGATATTATTTTTCTAGAAGTGCAATAAAAAAAAGTATGTCACTTACGCACTTGCAAAATAAAACTAAATGTTTCTGCCGTACTTCAAGAGTGAATTATCCACTTGAAATAAAATTGAAAAAAAAGTATAAATCAAACTCCATCGTTTCAAGTAAGAGAAAGTGAGTCTGGTAGTTAAAATAATGAAATGAAAAAATCAGAGTAAAAAATGTTGAAAAAAAAAGAATAAGTAAGAGAAATGTGGGAAAAATAAATGTGCGAGAAGAAGAAGGAGAGGAAGAAGGAGAAGAAGCGAGTGAATGAAAGCGATCGCGGTACATTATGCCGTTGAAAAGCCTTCGGTTGAGAGTTCAGAGAGAGAGAGAGAGAGAGAGAGAGAGAGAGAGAGAGCGATAATCGATATTTTATATACACGTTTCGCATCCCCCAGTGCGTGTGTGTATGTGTTAGCGCTCGGAGGCATGACGAGTGGCTCGGAAAATATTTCCACGCAGAAATGTCGCGATAAAGAAGATCGGGCTGCGACTCGATTCACACGTGACGTTTATTCCTTGACGTCAAATGTATTCCTATACGAGAAAGATTCGCAAAATAAAGCAGGAAAGGAAAAATACCTTTTCATATTGTACATATAATTTATTTAAAAAGTCGACGTCCCGATGTAAAATACAATATTGTATACACGTCTGCATAATCGTTTGTCGAGCAATGTATATCTTAAAGTAATTAATAAAAGCATTGATGACATTACTCGTTCGTTTTTTACTCTTTTACATTCGTTTTTCTTGTATTTTTAAAATATCATTTTATTCATTTTTATTTGATTCGTTAATTTTTAAATATTTCAGCTTTTATTTAAATAATCATTTTTCCCCAGTAAAGCCGTATTCGATAAAACCTAGCATACGGCTATGGAGAAAAGCTTTCGCATTTTCATTGTCGGCTCAGTGATATAAACATACGGGCGTGAAATCGTGTCCAGCGAGATAAGTCCAAAAATGAGCGATTATGGCCCATGAAAAGCAGAGCAGCAATAATAGGAGATGGAGAGAGGAGGAGGACAGCTGTTCAGATGGGACTGCGACGAATGCGGACGAGGTGAAAAGAGAGCAACAGGCTAAATGGAGAAGGAAGAGCGGAAGAGAGAAGCAGGAGGAGGTGCGAGGATGGCGAGTCAATCGATTATTACCGAGGGCTGAAGAGTCCGCGCGAGAAGGAGGGAGATAGAGGCTGACGCGTCGAAAAGTAATGGGGCCCTCGTTGCTCGCATAACGTAATCCTCGAAATTTACGGCCTGGATTATTATACGCCGCGCGATCGCGAGGATTAATCGGCTCAGCGGCATTATGCGTCGGCGCTAGTCGCCGATCCAAGCCTCCCACTTGCTCCCCACCCCGCACCACTTTCTCTCTGGGCGTGCAGGCGGGGGGGGGGGCGCTTATTGCACGGGCCAGTCGTTAATCTTTAGTCACAACTTTTCCATTAGGATGACCGGGGGCCAATTGCCGAATATCGTAATGCCGGGGCTTTAATCGCAATCGCGTTATCGAAATGAAATGTCGCGAAGGGCCGAACTGCTGAATCGCATTTGCCCGCAGAGAGAGCAGAGCAGGGCCAACCTATGCCTTTAACGACTATCACTGGCGATAACTATTTTTCATTTTAACGCTTTTTACGCTCCTCTAATTGCCCAGGATTTTCGCTCTGCTGCTGTTGCTGCTGCTTCTGCCACCGCTATACTGCTGCTGCCGCCGCTACTGCTAATTACCTAGAATTATTTTCAAAAGCTTTGGCTTGAAAGAAAAATTATGCTCGATCCAGGATTTAGCCAAATGGATGAGCAATTAACTTTTTAGTTTTGCTCGCTATAATTTTCCCTTCTTCTTTTTATCGAATTTGATTCACCGCGCTAAGCTATACCCGCACCCAAGATCCTGTATTGATTTTCTTTATACCTATAAAATGTAAGACTCCTCCTGGGCGTGTGTACATTGTAGATTGAGTTTGAAGAGAAAATTAATTAATAAAGCTTTTGATAAAATAAAAAGGAGAATTTCAAGGCGTTCGGGTATGCTCGAAAAACGTCTTGAACGAATACAAACAGGAAAAAGAGAAAAGGAAAAAGAGGCGCAGAGGAAACGGCGGTGTGAATAAATCCAGGTTAATCCGTTAGCCTAAGTAGGCGAGGTCGTTTCTTTGGATTATTTAAAATCGCGGCATCGCAGTAGCAAGCGGTGAGAGAGCGAGAAAGTCGAGGAAAGGTGCGCGCAGAGGAAGGCGCGATGGCATGCGAGCGAGTTTCGGAGCTGGGAGGGCCAATAAGTAAACAAGTCACGGCGCAAAATGGAATCGAAATCGAGTCATAAATCGCAAATGTAACGCCGCGAAATCGCTGAAGAGGCAGGGCCAGCCTGTATAGTCGCGAAAAATTCTCCGCTCGCTCGTTTTATCCCTCTTTCCCTCCCCCGTTTTCGCGCTCTTTCTCTGTTTACTAGATCTCATCCTGGCCGTCTCTCTTTCGTTCTACGTGCAGCCGTCGCGCGCTTTTTTCCCCGCGTCTGCTTTTTCGCTCGCTGCTGTCGCGCGGAAATTCTTTCTCCTCAACTGACGCGATCGAAGCTGATGTGCAGCCGAGGGAAAGCCCCGGCAGCAGCCGCCCATTGTGGCCCGTCACATTTATTTCCACGATACAGCTTGCGATTTTCCTCTCCATCCCCCCCCCCCCCCCCCCCCCCCCCCCCCCCCCCCCCCCCCCCCCCCCCCCCCCCCCCCTCCTCTCTTTTTTTCTCTCTCTCTCCTTTTCTTTATCATCTACCGACACTTCATTTTATCGAGATTTTTTTATAAATTTTTCATTTCTGTACTTTCCACTCTTTTATACTGCTATATTCGTGAATTAATCAAGCTTTAAAACTGCGTTTCCAATTTTTATTTTATTGTACGAGTTAAAGCCGAGGAATATTCGTCATTTAACTTGAATTTTCTATTTAAAATTTAATAATTCAATTAAAATAACTGACAGGTATTATCGTACGTCAAAAATCTACAAGATGTAAATAATTGTAAAAATTTATTCTAAAATTGTAAATAACATTTCATTGTTTATTTAATCGGATTAAATGGAATTTGATAAGATTTTCAATACATCACGTAAAATGTATGATAAAGCAGACTTTTATACCTTTCATTTTATCGTCAAGTAAAATGGTCGAATCAAGTTTTATTATTTTTATTATTATACTCAAACATATGAAAGGTAAAACGAATAGTAAAAGTATTGAATTTAAAATCAAGGTTCGATAACAATGTGGTCGGAAAAGAGAAGAAAAGAAATTCTGTAGTTACATAAAAATAATGCAAAAACAGTCTACTTATTGTGCAAAAAGTGGATAATTTTTTGATTAGGAAAATTTAAGGATTTTGTATTACAAGAAAATTATAATTCTAAGCTTTTTAGAAAGGAGGTGTGTGGCTATTGATAAATAACAATTTTTGGCTAGTAGCTTCTGTATTTTCAATGACTTATGTTACAAAAATTAGTTTGATAAAATATGCTTAACGAATTCAACTTATACAAGTTTTCTTAATAAGCTATATTTCACACATATTTTTTAGTAAAGTTTAAACTATTTAAAAAAAAAGTATTCACACCTTTTAAAATCGCATTGAAAAAAAATTTGTATTTGATTCTCCCGTCAAGATGACTAGATACTTGTGCTTGTTAATTACTTGTTATTTTAAAAACGCAAATTGTTAAAGTTAATGAAAGAAAAATATAAATAGATGAAATTTTGTTTATTGTCAGAGTTAAAAGAAAACTACTCAACTTTATAGAACGTTTATGCATCTATCAAATGGTCATCTTGTTCGAGATGAATTAACAATTGTAAAACATCATAAGTATAAAATAATAGCAACCTTTTACACATTATCATCATATTTGTATACGTATAAAAAAAATCATGTAATTCATCATTACGAGATTACAGGCAGTTTACATCGGCACTTGACGAGGTTATTGCATTTCTTTATTTTGAAAAATTTATCGAAAGCACAACCATTAAACTGTAATTTATTACAATGTTTTATGTTTATGTTATCAATAGGCACAAAATTATGAAATATACAAAGAGCGAATGAATGTGACATTCCTAAACATAAAAAAATGCGATGCTCGCAAAGTGTCGCTATTCATATGGATTTCTTTATTCCTTTTATTATTTACTTTAAGCCTTTCTAACGCTCTTTTGAGCGTATTTCAGGCAGATGAGGAATCGCGCAATGAGTCATACGACGAACACCGGGCTTCAATCCAGAATTTGTGGATTGCAAAACCAGCGTTCTGTCAATGAGCCACTTCGAGTTCCTATTTGTATGGATTTGCACCTTTATATACAATGTAACTTGATTACAAAATTTTTGCAATCTTATCATTAAAGTAGTTTATGCATTGTAGATATTAACGCTCAATGTTTTCCAATCCTCATTGGAATGCCAGAATGTCGCAATATAATGAAATAAGAAAAAAACACTTATCATATACGTATGTACGTACTTATTTAGTTACATTGACTATTATAGCATTCCAGTTCTTGTAAACTAAATAGAATAATGGTCTCTTATATAGTACGCAAGTTCTTAATTATTTTAACAATTTCAACACTTGGGCAGTTTTATATTCAAGTCACATTTCGTTTCCCTACTCAAATATTTTTATTACACTAATTCAATTTGTTTTTTTGCAAAATGTGATATTTTAACTATAATGTTTTGACTTTTAAATTTAATAAAAATTTTACAAAATTGAGCATTAATGGAATTGACAACTAAGAAATATATGCAATGGCAATGATCAAAATCATTTATTTTACATCTGTAAAAGTTAAGTAAGAGTTTAAACTTACGTAACAAATTGTAGGAACTTATTTATATTTTCCTCAACTGCTATCAAAAGTAAATGTTTCGTAATTGAATAAATGATGTTTTCTTTTCTAGTTTTCTTGCAATGATTTTCATGACAATCTAAGCTGCTGTTTTACTCATTATAACTACAACTATGATTAGTTCTGATAGTTTTATTATATAATGACTCGTGAATATTGGACAAATGCTATAAAATAACTTAAAGGAAAAGCTTTTCTTTCCACTTATATTTTGATATTTTACAAAAAATTCAAGTTTCACTGAATAATACAAGAAAATAGTACAAATATTTATATATGTATAAGGCTTTTTAAAAAATTTCAAGTAGTATTATGCTTTAAGCAATTATACGAATTTTAAGAAAAATAAATCGCTCTTTTTATATGAAATTATTAGTAAATACAAACATATAAAAGCATTGAATAAAAACAATTTGATGATCGGTAGCGCCAATATACATTTAAAATAATTGAAATTAAAGGAATTGCTTTGAATTTTTCACTGGTATTCTTTATAGTTTTCACCAATATGTTACGCATTACTTTCAAATAGAAACGTTATTCGATGAATGAAATACGTTTTAAGATATTGTAAATGAAATAATTTATGTAAGCACTTGATTTTCATTTTTCGAATAGGCTGCTCTATTAAGTATAATATGTAGTTCAATTAATTCGCAATTATTTATTATTGTATAAGAATAAAAAATTAACTAAGCGAAACTATTGGGCCTTTGATATACAGCAGTGTATGCATACAAAATCAATTGAATAATAAACGTCTTTGTAACAATGTAACTTAAGAAATCTTTGTATATTGTAAAAACAAATATTAAAAGCCCAACAGTTAGGCAACAATGTTAAATAATAAATACTAATAAACCCAACCTTTACCCTATTTCAACCATTTCCGCATCCTCTATGCCTTGTCCAATACCATTATGCCTAAAAGATTTAATGGTTTTTATTCTTCTGGAAAAGTTACGAAAAAAAATTAGCAAATTAATTACCTATGACTTTGAGAATTGTGTAAGCTAAAAGGATTGCTACGTGGAGAAAAACCACGCATGTTATTTTTACGAGGACTTCTGGCATTTATTACTCGAGGTTGTGAACACATGTCCTCGAGTATACTTGGTGCAACGTAAGTAAATCCCTAAAAGTAAGTACGTTAATTAATTAAAAATGTTCATTTTGTAAGTTATAAATGTTCATAAACTTGTATTTACTTGAAAAACTTTATTAGCTGATTCGCTTAAAGTGCATTCAGCCGGAGAATCAATAGGTGCGGATGTTGTAAATCGTTTATCAAATTGTGATACATCATCTTCACTAGTTAACGTTGGTTTGAATGGTGGTTCTAATTTACGTGATATGACATCATGCCAGCTAATATGTCTGAAAAATTGATGGTTTTTAATTTGCTCAGCATCTGGTGGGCCAGACCCTAATCTCAATGCAACTTGTCTCTGTAAAATAATGTATATTACGTTTATTTTATAATATAAAAAATAAAATAGTAAAAATAAAGAAATATTTAAATTGTGATGTTTACTTTCAGTAGTTTCCTAATAAGATCTCGTGCATCTGGTGTGAGATATTGAGGTAGAGTTAATTTTCCCTTTAATATTTTTTCAATTGTACTTCGCCTATTACTGGCGGTAAAAGGAGGCTGAAAGTAGATAAGTGAATGTTATTTGATGGTTATAAATTCAAACAATAGTAACCAACAGCCAATATTTACTAAATTTATACAATTAAAAGTATTCATTAAATATATAACAACTTTTACAAAAACTTACAGAACCAGTCAACATGTCATACATCAGAGTTCCCAAGCTCCACCAATCAACTGCTTTTCCATGGCCACTTCTTGTTAAAATTTCTGGGGCCCTGAGATTATTTTAAATTTAATACCAACTTCAACTCGTAAATCCTATCAATTTTCCAACACTTACATGTATTCAATAGTACCACAAAATGTATGAGTAACAGTTCCTTCTTGTATGTGTTCTTTACACAAACCAAAGTCTGTTAATTTAATGTGTCCTTCTGCATCCAATAATATATTTTCTGGTTTTAAATCCCTAAAAATATCATGTATTATTATTATTTTAGTAAAATAATCATAAAAATTAAATTACTATACCTGTAAATTATTCCTTGCAAGTGAAGATGTTGCAAAGCCAATATTATTTCAGATAAGTAGAAGCTGTTAATACAAAAATTAATCAATACCTAAATTTAATTTGTTTTCAAAAATTGATGTGCAATAAATATTCATACCAGGCTGTATCTTCCAAAAATATGCCTTCATCATTTAAATGTCGAAAAAGTTCACCTCCACACATGTATTCCAATATAAGATATAATTTGCCTCCAGTTTGAAAAGCATACATAAGGTCAACAATAAAAGGGTGCTATTGAACATAAATGTTATAAAATTAAAATGACTGAATTGTGAATTCAAGTACAAAACACACACTGTAAAAAAAAACAAACCTTAACAGCTTCAAGAATATTTCTTTCTGCTTTAGTATGGGCTGTATCTTTTTGGTTCCTTATGATAGACGCTTTACGTAATACCTAGATAACATAAAATTAATGAAAGTTTAAAAAATGCTGTTCATTATCATGAGTCTTAAGATTATTATAATAAAATATAAAGTACCTTCATGGCAAAAATAGTACCACTATCATTTCCAGTAATTTTTCGAACTTGAAATACTTTGCCATAACCACCTTTGCCTATAACTTTGCAAAGCTCAAAATCTTGAGGCCCTGCTCTTTCCCTTCCTACATTCACATTTTGCTCTGATATTGCTACAGTCTCTACTCCTTCTGTCCTACTCGAAAATAAAGATTTTAACAATGTAAATAAAAAACAAATTTTTTATAAAATTTGTTAGATTTTCCATATGTATGCAATTATTAATAAGGATAATTGTGATATTTGAATAACAACAAAGTAAATTATTTAATTTAAATGTGATATAATTGAGGATTATGCAATCCATTGTAACTTCTAAATAAATTTAAAAAAAAACAAATTTATAAAAACCTGTATGGTTTAATATTGAAATATGTAAAGATTAACGATTCAATTCTATATCAAAGAATTTTATATGCCCGCAGTTATAGAATTAGAGTAAGATAAAAAAACAAATTTATAAGAATAAATGAGTGGGGAGACTAAAAAATAGTTTTACATTAATAAAAATAAAAATTTGCCTAATTTTGTGAGTAATAATGATCATAAAACAAGAACTCAAAAGCAGACGATTACTTACTGTATAATCTGGTTAACATCTGGGTTAGAATCATATTCCTCCTAAAACATTGAGCAATAACAGTTAATCGTACAATTGTTTCCTTTTTAATAAAATATTGACATTTTATAAAATTAACTGTAAATAGTACAATAACATAGAAAAACTAACCAAGTACGCATTTGACTAATTAAAGTTTAATAATAACCAGATGTGAAAATAAAAAGATAATGAACAAGAGAAAAATAAAGTGATAACAGTATGTGTAAAAAAGTATGTAAAGTAAAAGTGAGATTTGAAAGGAAAACAAAATGCGTACCTCGCCGATCTCGATAATATCGTCCTCGGAGTCATCTTTCTGCACGATGTCTGCATCATGCAGCTCAATATCAAATACCGCTGCCATTTCTTGATCCTTTAGCCGAAGAATCGAACAGGATTAAAATCTGCCTGACATGAAGAAGAAGTAACGAATGGCTTATCTGGCTACTTAATTCAGTTAAATGGACTGCCGTAGAGGCTGCATCAGCAGCTGCAACAATGATACTCGGCGGCAGTCAGCAGCAGCAGCAGGCTGGAATAAAAGCGAGAGCGAGACCAGAGTCGTCACACGCGAGCTCGGCAAAGAGAGTGAGAGAGAAAGAGAGAGAGAGAGACCAATGAGCCGAGCGAGCAACAAACGTGGAAGTAGCGTGGAAGTTGCAGGAAAATGGAAGTAGTAGAAGTCGACTCTTGAAGTGGCAACACGGCAGCCGTATTAGCAGCAGCAGCAGCAGCAGTAGCAGCAGTGGTGGCGGCAGCAGCAACAGCATCGACGCAAGGGCACGTGTGTGTCTGCAGCAGAAAGGTAGAAGATTTGTCGAAACGCAGCCTGGCCTGAAAGGGGTGGAGGTGCGACGAGGTGCGACGCTCGCGGTACAGCGGAAGAGAGGGGCGGGGGAGAGGCGGCAGCGGGGGCAGAAAAAGAGAGCGAGACAGAGAGGAGAGGCCGAGAGAAAGAGCGAATAGAGTGGAGTGGGCGAGTATCGAATGACTGCTTGATTTTCAGCTGCTCTCGCCAGATTCCTCGCGGATTACGCAGTAGGTGGGCGCGTGTGTGCATATAGGTACTGGGCTGCTCCAGGTATATAAAAGCGAAGACAGCTTTCTCTTACCTGGCTGCTAGGCCGCATATACAACAGGCGGAGAGTCTGGCTTCCCGGGCTGAGGGGGGTAGGCTCTGGAGTGCACTCGGGCGCTCCGTACACGCCGCGCTTAGAGTACTCGCTGTGTTACTGCTAAGTAGTATACTGCAATATATCCAAAGCAGCGAGTAGACGGTCAGTGGGCTAGCGCGGCCCGCGTACCATATATTCACACACGCGCTCCGTCTCTCTCCGTAGCGCTCCAACTCTCTCCCTCTTACATTCGCAAGCATGCGCGCTCTCTTCGTCTCACTCACTTGGAGTCGGAGCAACAACTCTCGCGCTCTCTTCCACCAACGCGCGGAGAGCTCCGGCTCTTGCTTGTGAGAGGCCTAGCCATCAGAGCCGCGCACCACCGCCTACTCCTCTCGAACGCTATATACTCAATTTCAAATTCCCAGAATGCCGCGTTCGGACGCGGCCCTTCCCATCGCGTCACGCTGCTTCCATCGGGCCCAATTGTAGCGCGCATATAATACATCGTCCGTTTATTAATCTCGCCTATTCCTACCACTTGATTTATCATCTACGCGACACGTACCACTTTCTAATACATCTCTTCGACTTTAATCGTCGCTCTCCTATCGGCAGTTTTATTTATACGCACATGAGCCTATATCGACACGTGTGCCGATTATTTCTTTCTCCAACTAGATTTGCAAAAATTGTTATATTCCTTTATTCTGCATTTTTACGGCTGCGCAATTATTTCCTTCTACTACTGGTAATGCGCAGAGTCAAAATATTTTTCAGCAGTAATGCTTCCAGCGCTAGGCTGCAGATAAAAGTTCTGAACTGATGATTCACTATATTTATTATCGCGCGACTACTTTAAAGTTTTGACACACACGTGTGAGTACATACTTTTGCGCACAACTTTTAGCTTATTTACGTTTTGAAATAATATTATCTTCGTAGTTGTATATTATAGCTCGATTCTTTTAATTAATCGATAACAACGTAAAATATAGGATAAGATTATTATTTATTTCAATTTCAAAACCCTACGATAATTATCTTGATAACTCGGAGTCGGTGTTCTCTAAATTGAAAAATAATCATAAATTGAAAGCATGATTATTATATTTTAAACTTGCAAAGGTAACTTTAACATAAAAATGTCAAATATTGCCTACACAATATGTACATAATATTATTTGCGCCTGAAAAAGTACATTAAATATATGATCTACATGATCAATTTGCTTATAATTTTTTATTTCGTCTCAAATAAAATGAAATAAATAAACAAACGCTGCGAACTGTCTTGCTTTCTTGTTTGTGCTTTATCCATGTTTATTCCCCCTCCACTTGAACGGCACACATGACATGACGCGAGCATCCTAAACTGTCCAATCACCTGGCAACTCCCTCAAACCGGTACACCATCTTTTCATAGCGCGCATTCGCGTCAAAGTTTTCTTGTTATAAAAAACGAAAAACAGTTCTAAGTTACCTGCCTATTCAAATTTTTTGACCAATTTTTTTGTCATTGATCCTCAATTATTAAACAGGTCAGCATCAGTATAATTAAATTCTTTTATTTTATAAGCTAACCTATTTTGTTTACTTTACACATTCATTTGTAATTCTCAATATTATTTGCAGGCAAAGTTATATATTCTAAAGATACAAAAATGGTTGTCAAATATGAAGTTTCAGGCTATGATGAATTTATTAAATTTATTGACAAATTTGAAGTGAATGCACCAACATTTATTTTATACACTGGTACTAAATTGCCAAATGGAAAAAGTTGGTGTCCTGATTGTGTGGAAGGTAAAGCATTTTAAAGTTTTTGTATTCTACCAAATTGGTTTTCCAATGAAAAAGACTTTTCAAAAAGTATAAAATACCTTTTTTTTTCAAAGTTTGACTTTTTTTTTGTGTTGTCTCTTTTCACTTATGAATTTTATTTGTATTTTTAATTTTTTTTTGGTTTACAGCAAAACCAGCCATAGATAGCAGCATCAAGTCTGCCCCGGAACATTACAATTTTGTTGTTGTTGAAGTGGGTGACAGGCCAACGTAAGTAATAATTTTGCATTTTATTTCATTTTAAGTTATGTTTATAATTATATTTTAATAATATCTTAGCTGGAAAGATCCCAACTGTCCATTTAGAACTAATACAAGAACTCGTGTATCTGTGATACCTACTCTTGTTAAATGGGGAACACAGAAGCGTTTGGAAGGTGATGAGTGCAAAAAAAAAGAACTTGTTCAAAAATTCTTATCTGAGGCTGATTGAAAATTGTATTTTTATGTTACATACATTACATAATACATTGTGTTAATACAGAAGTTTAATATTTGACTTTATAATTTTATATACATAAGTACCATTTACCTTTATAAAATGTTTCTGTGTTTGTTACAAATGATAAAATTAAATAATTATGTAAAAAACGCAATGAATAATATTTATTTACAATAATAATCCCTTATAAAAACATTCACCTAAACAATAATACAAAAGACTTGCATGCCATGTATTTATTTTATTTTATTTACATAATAAGTCTTATGCTGCTTCCAATGCATCCTCATCCACCACTGTTGGGGGAACAATACGAATACTGTAGTGTATCTTCTTGTTTCGAAGAATACTGTAACTGTTGTCAAATACTACAGAATCTGAAAGCAGTAATGAATAATAAGTAGCATTTAAAATTTTTATAAATAGTTGTACAGTTGTATTTATAATTTACTTACAAACTGCTGGGATTATCTCACAATTGACAAGACCAACTTCATCAATTTGATGAGAAGAAACTCTATGGATAGGAACAACTTCTGTTTGAGATCCATCATTAGTTTTTCTAATTATTCCAAACTTAATGTCATGATCATCAGAATGAAATTCCCAGCTAAAAATTGTAATTTGTTTTTTATAAAAATCTATCAATTTTTCATAAAATGACGTTGGAAGATCGTCAATTACCTTAGCAATGATCCTATTTCATCAGGTTGAAAATCAAGTTTCAATTTATCACCTTTTTTAATGGTCACCGTTGTAAACTCATCGTTGACTTTGTCTTTATCGTTCTTATTTGTGTACATGTTCTTGGGTACTTTGCCACCTTGACATATCTAGAACAAATGCAACATCGAGGCAATTACAAAAATCCATTAATATTTTTTTGCAAAGCTTACAGTGTTTTCGTGAAAAATATTACCTTGGACGTTAGCCTTGGATTTCCATCGGGATCTGCCAGCGATCCTCCAAAGTGCACGGGCAATTGGTCTTGTGGAATAGCTTGCAATATTGCCGCTTTCCACTTGGTGGCATCGGCCTTGTATATTTGAATTTTCGATATTGTATATTCGTTCATGAATTTTTTAGCGATGGAAAATGCTAAAGCAAATACTTTAGGCGCTGAAAATTGAATAATCGTTAATTTTTCAAATTCAACGTTTTTAAACGTTTTTGAGGAAAAGTAGAAAAATAAAGGTACCATTAATAATGTAACAAATTTTGAGAATCTCCGGATAGTTGGCCTCGTACATTTGCAACAGTGCTATAATAACTTCTCCGGCTTAATAAAACAAATTACAAGTCGCATTAAAAAGGAGTAATGGCGAAATTGTCTTTAACGCGTTATGTAATGTGAAATCTCACCCGGTCGCCACATGAACGGCCTGAGGTTGAAATTTTCCATGTCGAATATGACTGTGCACTGGCCGGCGTCTGGTCCACATTTTTCACTTTGTTCTTTACATATGCGCAAGTACATTTCCAACAACTTCACTGTTATTTTTATCATTTCCTTTCGACTCATGACGTGTAATATTCCATAGAGATCGAGACCGGCGAACGGTATTATTATCACTGCACAAGGACGTAATTATAATTAGATTCGACGCAGAAAATTTTTTCGTTTTTTACTTTAGACCTCCTAGAAAACTTCAATCATACAAGATTTGCATTCTTTTTTGTGCGTTCATTGTCTCGCAATACGTCGAAACAAAAAAAAAAGAGAAAAAAAATTTTCACTCGAACAGTTTATAGTAATTGTTTATTTAAATAATCGTAATGTAATTTACCAATAAATTACGATTCTTGCAATAATACAAGGCACGATTAGATTTTATTTACTATATTTCACCGTCACAACTTAGTTCATTACGTAAGCTGTTTAATGGAAACGGCAATAAGCTTGAGCAATTAATTACCAAGAAAAGCTTGATAATTATGCGTTTAATAAATAAACAAAAATTTCCAACGGTACTAGTGTTATTATAAAAATATTAAACGTACCCGGCGCTCCGTCCTTATCGTATCCAGAAAGCCCATGCGGCAGATAAGTTTTGAGAAAAGCAGGTTCTTGCCAATCCTGAAGTCCATCGACGTCCCAACGTTTTCTCCATGCTAGCGACTTGAATAAGATGAAAAGTTGGTATAAAAAAACGTTATCGGTTCGGAATTAAAAAGAAAAGAGCGCTTAAAGTAAAAGTAAAATACACCATAAGTAATTAGGTCGAACGACTCGATGTAAATCACTTATCTGCAGCAGCGGTCGTAAATAAAAACTAAAGCTAGTTCGTATTAACTTCGATGCAACAGTTTATACATTTATAGATTGCATAAAACATTAAACTTACGTCTCTCAGCATTTTTTCCGCAGCCACAGCATCCCATTTTCGCGCTGTAAAGAGAATGATTAATTACTGCTGTAACGAGTTGAGCGATCGGGAGAAAAAAAATAATCTCAAAGATAGAGTACCTCTTAACCAGCGTAGTAAAAATTGATCGTCGTGATTTGGTTGCAATACATCTTGAACGCTTCGCCTCAGCTACATAGAAAACAAAATACGAGCATGTGTGATAATAAGAAACAAACAATTTTTATTCTAGGAAACATTTTCTACCCGGCTCGTCATAGCCCCATCATCATCATCATCATAATCATCGTCTTTACAATCAAAAAAACTTTACGTCTATTCACGGAATTTAAAACTTGTCGTTTTTGAACTCTTATAGGACTGCCTTTATAAATATATACATGTATATCACGATGAGATCAAGTCTTGGAAATTTAACGATCCCCTGTTTGTGAAGGAACATCTTTAAAAAAAAGAGCAAAACAATTCGTCGAAACTTATAAAAACTGTTTGAATAGATCAATTTGCGCCAAGCTCCCTCAATATTTGACCAAAACATTTGAATGAAGTATATCACGAGTTGAGCAAACGCACGAGATAAATCGGAAATTTTAATTTAAAAATGCGCCTGCGAAAGATTTACTTTCCAGAAGGAAAAATGTCCAGGCTGTCAAATAAATTACTTTGCTAATTCTGCAAGGTTAACAATTCAAATACACAAAAAGTAAAACGAGGCAGGCTTAAAAATTTCTTTTCTTCTACAATGTATGGACGATAATTATTTTCCTTTTAAGTATTCAAGCGTTCATTGGCACCAGACTGCAGAGTCAACCACCAACAATATTACGTATGCATGAGTATGCATATGAGACAAGCATCGCGCGTATTATATTGATACAAAACTATCGATTTTCACAGAAACTTTCAGCTTGCTTGAGTGTCAATAAAGAGTGTAATAGACCCTCTGAAAGGACATGAAAGTATACATTTTTTTTCTAATTCAATTAAACTCGCTTATTATTTTCAAACGCTTCGGAAAATGATAAATCGCTTGATCATTGGCAATTTACACCTCATTATCACACAATCAAATTCAAATTTGTCGTGATTTATGCTTTTTACCGAAACGCATTATGTCACTTCATGACTACTGTTTATCGCTTATACTTTCTCAGACGTATACTTTGTTTACAAATTTTATAGTCTTGATACATAAGCAAAGATGAGGTGAAATTGCCAACGGCAACATTCCAAAGCTATAATATTGATTTATTTAACCTAAATTACGCTGTAAACACCATTGAAGCATTTTCATTTGCATAAATACACAGAGCGTATTTTTTAATGCCTTTTTTATAATAACATATTTTTTTTATGAAAACGTTAATAATTTTCAAAAAGGTCAACGCGCAGATCTCCCTTTTTTACCCTGCTAACTTTCTCGTAAAAAACGTAATTATTCATCGAGTGCTAAAAAATATATAGCGTCGTAAAAAAATTTAACCTTTTGTTTATTCAACTTGTTTATATTGCCGCGAAATAAAAAAAAAGAACGAACGAGCAAAATAAACAAAAGCGGCCGTGAGTTTTTGAAAGAAAAAAAGAAGGCAGCAGCGCCGAAAGGCTAAAAAGGCCGAAGAAAATGAACGTTGACAAGTTATGATAAAAGAAGAATTGTGCAACCGGCCTTGAACTTATACAGGAAATCATTAAACACGCGCACCCGGGACTATTTGAAAATGTTAAACATATACATTAACAGTTTACCCGTCGGCAATTTCTCCGAATAAATTTCCTCTCTGCTTGTCTTTGCGCCAGTCTGTCGCGTCGGCACGCGTAAAATTCTACTTTCCTACTTTTGCCGTCATTACATTTATTTATTCTGATGATACGTTGCACTTGACTGTCTACGCGAGTCTACGTCTGTGTATATACGTTTATTTGTGTACGTACACGGCTACGCACGCAAAGTAATAACGCCTTACGTAACGCCGAAATTATTTTCATCCGATAATCTAAATACTCGTACTACTACCTTGGACTGGAAATATATAGCAGCGAATTCGCTCGTGGATAACGAACTTTGGGGACTATTACGGAAAGGAAACGAAAAAACAGCGACATTGACAAAGTTTTGTTCGTATACAACAAATCGAGCTTCGACATCTCGTGAATTTCTAAAGCTCTTGAAATATTTTATAAGGTAAGCCCGAAAAATCACGATGCCGAGCACACCAGCTGATTAATGAATTAAAATTTTCTCACGTGCAGCCGTGATTCGCTGACCTCGTTCCGAACGGCCAGTTCGATAACCCACGATCGCTTTTACTTTTGCGGTAGCAACATTCTTTTTTTTTATCTCTCCGTGCCAAGTGTTTTTATAAGTGTAACAAATACACTGTACACTTGTCAACAATAAAATCGCCGGGAGTATATCACGTCTAGATGGTTATCGGGCGTATATCGGGATGTCGATAAGGATTTATCTGTTCTGAGAAGCGACGAGAAGAAAAGCGTAATGTTCGCGTGTAGATCGAAGGAGAAGAGGAGTATGTAAGATTGCCGATGGAAAATGGAAAGGCAAGCGCGTTTTTCGAGTTGCCGAGGCCAGAGGCACGTAAGTCCGCGTATATAACGCGCACGGCTTTCGCATGGTGTGTATCGCGGGCCGATCGGTTGTTACCTTCATGAGCGCGAAGCGCTGATCGTCTGCGAGTTTCAGCGAAGGCGTCATACTCGTTGCGCTCGGGGAACTTCGCTCTCTTTCCTTTCACGGGCTGCAGCCAAGAGAGAGCGAAAGAAGTCCGAGGGGGCAGTCCGCGCACTCTCGAGGCGCACTCTCCTCTCGCGCGCGCGCAAGAGAGAGCCTTTGATTCGGCCTCCAGCGGCGAGTGCACTATCCAAAGCGTCCTCGCGTGTCCTCGGTCCAACAGCCGCTGCTTCACCCTACCGACAAATCGCTTTTTTTCACAGCCGTCCTCAATATCTCTCTCCCTCTCAGCGCTTTTGCCTCTTGTCGCAATCTGATTACACACGCGGCGATGTTATTATCTCCCCCGTGCGATTCTGCGCTTCGACCTACGTATATACTGCACGGCCAAGCTGTGATTTCGGATGACGCGCGCGCGTTTCTAGCTATCCGACGATAATGCCCCCCAAACGTTTATGCGCGCATCCCCCGGCAGCGTACGTACAGCGATGTAAAAACAAACGAATCACGCTCACGAGGAGCAACAAAAAAATTGCAACAATGACGTTGCGCGTAAATCCTCATCTCTCGGGACAGGTTCGTCAGTTAGCGAGAATCAGAGGAGGCGCGATTATTACGATCGGCATACACGTCCGAGCGAGGAGCAATAAATATTTATCCGCGCTGCCGCGCAAACTCGTAATTTGTGTACACTATAACATAAACGAGGCGGCGTAAACGAAAAGCATAAACAAACGGCCGATCGGACATGTCCGCATACAAATAGCTGAGCGCGCGCGGAGAGCGCTAGAGAAACACGTCTAGCCGAGCGTGTGCGCGCGAACGCGCGTGGATATTGCACTAGGCTTTCGCAAGCCCTCTCACCCCCTTAACCGCCGCGATCCTTTCGCAATTAAAGTTCACCGGGAATTTTACGAGCGGCTGAGTTCGACTCTGCGCAACGCGACTCTTTTAAGCTGGAGTAAAAGTAATTAACCGATTTTCAATGGAGAAGCTGATCTCTATAGTTAAATTGTATGTGACAACGCGGAAACTGAGAAAACAATGAGTATTCAGATTGAGTTTTAAAAAATACAGGATGAGCGACAAACCTATAGGGCGAGATGCATATGCAGTACCCGGAGGGGGCCTGGTCCCTCGATTTTGCCGGTCAAAAGCAAAACCTTACCGATCCGTGCGTGAAAGCCGTAGCAGCAGGCCTGCAAGTCCAGAGCAGGCGACGCGAAGAGGGAGGGAAGGAGAGGGCAGTGTATAGCTTACACAGGCGTGTAGAGCGCAGAGCGAAGAAACGCGGGGCCGCGCGTACACGCGTGCTCTTATTTACAAAGTGCAAACTCAGCTCAACTGACCGAAAGCCGATCGCAGACTAAAAACCAGAGTCATGAGCGGCTACCGAAGCAGCCGCGCAGAGCAGCAGCAGCAGCGGCCGCCGAAGGAGAACGAGAGCCAGACCTGCTACTGCTGCTCCCCCCCCCCTCGTCCACCTCCAAGTCTCGGGTCCCCCTCCTCCTCCCCCTCCTCTTCACCTTCACTTGGGCCCCTCGCGTACGTATGTATATACATGTCCGTTCGGTTTGCTTGGCTTTGTATGCCTGCCCCCCTTCCTCTCTTTCTTCTGTCCCTATCTCGGTGGCCGCGAGTCCGCGCCGAGTGTATACGCGCGAGCGCGTGTGCGGGTTACACACTGCACGCGTGCTTTGTGTGTGTGTGTGCGTGCACATGGACAAAGTGTAACGCTGCTCTTTATTACTCCTCGCACAATTCTCCACTTGCAACACATTTTATGCGCATACCTGTATTTATACATATTACTTTTTTGCACGTACACGTGAGCTATCGGACAGGAGCGCGTGGAGATAGAGTTTGAAGCATACGCGCAGTTGTGTAGACCTTACCAAATTCCTGCCTTATGAAACTGAGGGGGGGGGGGGACCGGTTCACCTTTAATAAGTGCAGCGAATCTGGGCGACGCGGAGTTGAATCGACGCTCCCTTTCCTTTTCATACTTAATCGGCGACGGGTCTCTCTTTCTCTCTCTCTCTCTCTCTCTGTGCGCACCGGCCGAGCATTCGATATCGTTACACTTGCGACCTGCCCCTCACCTCCCTTTTACCGCGGCCTACCGCCCAAAACTTTCTCGTTATTTGTGAAATCCTGGAACGGTTCGCAACACCTTCGCGCGAGTGCGCGCCGCAATTTTCCGAACATAATATTCCGTGATAAATTGTCGCGCGCTTTTTTTGTCGCTTCTTTCAAAATCCCCAACGCGGCTCGCGCGGCTACGCGTAGTTCGCTCGGTCGTTTGGAGATTTATGTTTTGCGCCTAACGATCGAGCATTTCGGTATCCTAACGAATTTTTAGGTCAATCGCGCGCTTCTCGCATCTTCATACCTCGGTTTTATGCAACTTTGACTAGGCGCAATTTGCATATTTACATCGGGAAAACTCGTTTGCTCAAATCTTCCATGGATTATTAAGACTTGATCGGACAAAAAGCCACCGTATATCATTTTATTGCAGTTTAATATTTAAACGGCCTCAAACACACGTGTACGAGCTTCTTTTCATTATTTCAATGGCGTTCGAATACTTTTAATGCTAATTTCTAATGCTTATGAATATACAATTTACAAAACTAAGATCTATATAGATGTATTCCGAGATTTGATTATGTAATGTAAATTTTACATATCGTAAAGTTATTTTACGCCGAAATAGCACAGTTTCGCTCGCAAAAAATATAAAAAATTTATTGGGCTATTTGAAAATATGCTAGACAAAACTGGGAAACGTATTTTTCTTCGGAAATTAATGTTACGTATTGTATTTATTTAAAGTACAATTTACGAAAAAGAGTTCAAAAGTGGCGCAAGTTTTAGGCATTTGATCGTAAATATAATGTATCTTTTCAAAGTTTTGTAAAATTTAAAAATTTTGTTGTACTTCTTGATAGTCATATATGTTTTTCTAATCGTAAAAGCTGACTAAAAATTATTCTCCTATTAATATTCTAGCGGTTCGAGTAAATTTTCGCCAAAAAAACCTAATAATCATAAATTTTCATAAAAATTACATTCCTTGCCCCTGATTCACTTTTTTTCGGTATTAAGAACAAGTGGTAAAAGAAAATACCCGGATAAAACAAGTATTGATGGATAATGTGTTAACATGAATAAATATGAATGGGCGACGAAATTGAAAAAAAAAACATTCCTCAATTACAAAATCAGAGTCAAAGGAAATAATCTGATAATCCTGAATACTTAATTATGAGAATTCCTCTTCGGTGTACACAAGTTTCAAGGTCCCTTTCGATTTCAAATATAGCGTTCGGTGAAAATTATGTGGTTAATTTCATTCAAACGAGAAGGCAGAATAACAGAGAAAAAGAAAGGTATTCACAAACGTTTCGATCGTCAAAGCTTACGTCACACTTTTACAAGTGACCCAAATAATTCTTAAACAATACAAGATTATCTACAATAATATATAAAAGGGGTATTTTTCGAGTCCAAAGACACTTGTGAGTGAAAAAAGTTGACGCAGCAATTATGCTTCATATATATAAGTAGTCTTGGACTTGAAAATAAAGGTATATGTTTAACTCGTTATATTCCGTCGTTTTAAATACCAGTTCAAGCGTCCACGTCCATGTAATAGCCAGACTTAAGAAACAATTTCAATATTTTTTGTTGGTCCATTTGAAAATTTCGCAAATTTCATGCGCAAATGTACCTACGGTTTTGTATGATTTACAACACCTACGCAGGATCGCCTGTTTATTTTTAAAAACAATTTTTTTCGCAATATGCTTGGAAAATTTGACGTCTAAAATCGTGCAAAATAAAACGGCGAGCGCGAATGTAAAAGAGAGAAGCGAATGCGGTTTTGAAAGGAAATAAAAGGAAAATAAACAAGAGGCGCGCGGGCAAAGAAAAAGGAGATCTGGGAGAGGAGGAAAAATAAAGTATGACAACACGGAGACTGGCGACTGTCGGGTGATCGAGAGTGCTTATAGCCAAATACGAGATGTGGGACAAAAACGAGTTGCAGCGACAGCAGCTGCAGCTGGAGAGCGCGAGGGAATTGAAAGTCAAAGTGCGGGAAAAGAAGTGCCGAGAAAACGAGCGCTCGCCGGTTAAATCTCCGCGCGAGCCGGGAGAAGAGGAAACGGGAAATTAAAATGAGCTCGGCTCCAATTTATCATGATATAGCGTGCGAGCGCGCGCGAACCGAGTGGAGAGGGAGGCACATAGTTGAAACTCGCGCCTCGTAACACACGTAACGGCGAGGTCGGTGCTGCTGTTTCGAGCGCTACTGTTGTTGGTCGCACTCGTAAAGCTGGGCCGTGCTATATAGAAACCCGCGCGATCGCATCATCGCATAATGATGATGATGCGAGAGCGTTGCAGGCCGTGCTGTTGGCTTGCTCGGCGAGCGCGCAGCCCCCGAGGAGAAGCCGCGCACGAAGTGTTTGTAGAGAAGCGCGCGCGCGACGAGGAGCTGCTGCTGCTGCTGCCGGCGTCGTCGACGACGCCGCCACCGCCGCGGCCGCCTCTGCGCAGCAGTGCAGTCTCTGTTGGCCTGACGACCCGTGACTCTGGCCGCGCTGCCGTTACCGCGCGTCATGTCGCCCAACTAAACTGTATCGCGCCCGACTACCCGGAATATCTCGCTCTCTCTCTCGCTCCTCCGCGGATCAGCTGATCCGGGTGTCAGCTTGGTTCTCGGCCTCCAGCGAGCGAGCCAGCTCCCCGCCGAGGCACACCGGATATCGGCTCGGATTCGGCCCGTCTGACACCTCCGCCGTACGTTTGACTGACTTGTACGATACTGGCCCGCCGACAAACTGACCTATTGACACACCTTGTGGAGCCAACAGCAATAAATTTAGCCTTACCAATAAACAAATAAATCGTCAGCCTCGCCGAATTATGAATTCGCATCCAGTCCTCCAACGGCTTCCCACTTGAATTGGCAGTATGGTAAGCTAACCTCTTTCCCTTTTTTTCCCATCTCGCTCCTCCTTTCAGACGCTCTCGGTGACTCTTTCTTTCTCTCTCTCACTCCCTCTCTCGCTCTTTTCTATATTCGCTCCTTTTTTTACTTTGCTTCTTATTTTTTTTTGAAATTCCCAAAATTTTCTCAATTTTTTTCCGATTTTCAAAAATATTTGATTATTCAATCAGCTACAATTTTTATTATTGCGAACCTCAGGTATTCGGCTATTAAAAGACGTGCTGCGGTATACAGAGTAATCAGACTTTTTCAGCACTTGTGAGAACAGTGAGCCAACCTGTTATTATTTTTAGGCAAACATTGGCACAAAATCGTTTGTTCGTACTTGCAAATCATTTAATTCTTTTTCGACTCTTTTTTCCTCAACAATAAAACGCTTTTCAATTTCGTAATGTTTTTACTTCAACTGAATCGTTCAAAACAAGAAATAACAATGTTGAAAAAAAAAATGAATAACATTTTTAGATTTCAAAACATTATTAATATTATGTCATTTTTTCTCTTCATCAAAACTTTGTCATTTATTTCAAGAGCGATTTTCGAGCCATGTGTTTGTTAAAAAAAAAAGAAAAAAATATAATAATAATAAAAATTAAAAAGTACGCTTTCTAGATATGAAATCTCGTTAAACGATAAAAATTCTCGGTCTGTTCTATTAGAGCGGCTAGTCCAAACTATAGAGCGGTGAAATCTTTTTTATCTATAAGGATGCGGGCAGAGAGAACGCGGGAAAAATTAATTAGCTGAAAGCGAGAGCTCACGGTCAGTTTATCGCCGACGCTAGTATTGGGAGTATAGTAATATGCTTGTATTATTATTGTGCCTCCCACGTTCAATGACAGGGCTCTCTCTCTCTCCACACAGGCGCATAGTTACGAGTAAAACGCTTGAACGCTTTATGCAGCTCCTCTTCCCCCTCAAGACGTTTATGACTGGCAGTGCGTCGTGGCTTATTTTAGTCGGCAGACAAGAGAGGCCTTTCTCATGGAGTCCACTGTCACGGAGCTTTTTCACTTTATTCACCATAAATCTTTACTTTGAATGCAAGCCGGGTCTTGCCACTTGATTTTCATAAAGATTATCGAACGCGCTTTGTTGACGTACGCGCAAGCCCGTTGTCCGACTGCAAACGCTTCGAGTTTGCTTTTCATTTTATGGTGCAGTAGCTGACTTTTTTTCCAAGGACTTTCAAAAACAAAATAAATACAGTTTAGCCAGTGTAATTAGCTCTTGCATTCCGATTTTCCCGTAAACTAGATAGCAACACAAGTATTTCAAAGAAAGTAATCTCTTTCCGTTAGCTCGATCATTTGATCCCGCATTCCTTGAATCTTCAATGTAGGCGCGCTGTCTTTATATTGAAATACTCAACACTTGCTTTCTTTGTACACCGCTCGATTTTCCTATTAACCCCAGCACATCGCACTTTTCCTTTCATATACGGCGGCTCTATGGAAACGGTAATGTGTTGCTCCAACGTGTACGGTGCGATAGCGCATCGAAAGTTATGACAACTTTCGAGCGGAATAAGCAAGAAAATGACTGCTATAATGACTCTTTAATAACGTTGATTTCTGCCTGGGCAAATTGGACGTACGATGTCTCGCGGAAATTCTCTGTATACTTTATAGCGCGACTCTCATCGCAATTTCGCGTTTGTTGCCAAAGTTAGTCAGCAGCCCAAGAGAGACTTGTCGCTTTCCTTATTAGACCTCTCGAGCATCTCGACTTTCCATGTACCGTAATTCTATTTACTCAAAGCCTCAAACTGGATGGACAAGTTTTTTTTTCTTTTAGAATCCACAATCGAAAATAAAGTTAGCTACAGGTTCCTCATCCACAACATGGCTATATATGCGATCGTAAAAAAGTTGTAAAACTTAATGCGTCGAGAACAGTTTTACGTGCTTAACATAATGCAATGACGTAACAATAATAATGCCGGGTAATTAGCTGCATGGCCAAACCATAATCCACATTCAACGGGGAAAATGAAAAGCGATCGTGGGAATAGATAAATTTTCATTCTGCAGTCATTTCGATTTGCGGATTTGCATTAATAGCAGATATGCTTTGGAGATTCGTATGTAATTACTGAAACTACTTAATTTTACGCAGCTAAATGCCGCTGCCAGGGAGATTGAAATTTACAAATTACGCCGATAAGTACTGTCACTTGCGGTTCAATAAGAAACGTAAACACCGGCTCGATTAAATTTTACATCTCGCTACGTTAGCACAATATTTCTTTTTATGACAAGCCTCTGTGTGTTTACAGCGCCAAGGGGAAGTTGCAGAAAGTTTGCATTAATGTCTGTATGGTCGGCGAGCACTGGGCGCAATTCGGTGTTTGGAACGGAGACTGAGCCTGGCAAACGTATTTCCACGCATCCAACCAATTGTTTACATTCACATGCACATTTTCACGGATCGAATAACACGTGCTTCCACAAACGGACCCATAACTCTCAGGTTAGTCTCTTGGTATTTTTCTCAGCTTTTTCTTTTTTATTTTATCAACATCGCTATCGAGCAATCTTTTGTTTACAAAACAGTCTCTATACTTTTATAATTTACCTTTCCGTTGTACTTGAATTTAAAAAATTATACTTATTGCACTGCGCTTGAGACATCTTTTCAAAACTTTGATTCTTTTCTCTATATTATACTTGAAATTTTCGCTGTTTGCCGTGTTTAAATTGTGTTATGGCTATTTGTACATTATATATTTACAAATTGCTGCTTTAGATTTTTCACAATGTTACTCAAATATTTAATCTCCGTGGACTTTATGTACTTACTGCCGATATTACTTACAGAATTGTATATTACTCTTGATACTTGTACGACTTGGGCACGTATTGATCAGCTCAATATTGGCAATAGTTTGCTTTGAAATTGCTATTTTGAAAAAAAGAAAAAAACGAACTTTAAATAGCAGCATGTATGAGCATCGGCACTCGCTGATAAACGCACACGATCGGTGTATGCTAAGTAGCTTAACTGTTCCGATCGTAAAGTCAATCGATTCTATTAATACAAACGAACAAGCAATAAGTGATCAGCCGTGATTAAAAGCCAAATAGTGGCTATTGGCGGCGCGATATTAAGCCATAAACAGCTGAAATCGGCGAGCTTGCTGGGCAATCGACGACTATACGTGTTATTAGTCGTGCATTATAAATTGGTTGATGCGATGATGGTGAGATGATATTGGAACATATACGCAATGGTAAAAATATGAATTTTGTCTGGTTCAAAGCTGTTGTCGAGACACGTTAATCAAAGGGCAAATTGTTAAGGAGGGCTAGTGTCCGTCTGCGCGGGCAAGAGAATAAAAAAGATCCGCGGTAGGTGTTGCTTGCTGTTGCTGCTGCTATACTGCTGCTTTAACGATCGCCCAATGGCAATGATCGATTAACTCGCTTGCGGCTAAAGATTGCTGCTTCGCATCTCTTGTTATTCCTCTGACCGCAGCTAATCTCTGTCTCGGCTTGACTTCTTTATTTATTTTTTTTTATCTTACATTGCAACTGTTTGCTACTGCTTATACTCTACTACTACTGCTACTACTATACTATGCGCAAAACTATTGCAACAAGTGTGCGACTGGTCCGTTACTACCACAATAACTGATAGCATTGTTCTAAGCCTTAACTGAATCTTTGCCGTTGCTGCTGTGTGTGGGTGTGTGTGTGTGTGTGGGTGTGTGTGTGTGTGATATTGCAGTTGGGTGTATACGTGCGTGCGTGGCTGAAAGTCATGTTGGCGTGCCGGCCGCTAATTGTCGTTGTTTTATTTATTTCCCGCGGCTCATCTGACAGCCGAGGATGTCGCAGTCCGGAGACGGACTACACACGCCGGGCTACCTCGCCTGGCGCAAGCTCCAGCTGAGCAGGGCAAAGCTCAAGGCCTCGAGCAAGACGTCGGCTTTGCTGTCCGGATTCGCCATGGTACGTGTTGCTGCGGGGAGGGTTGCTCTTTGACGTGGGCCTGTACGTACGCGCGTGTGTGTGTGTCAAAGGTGGCGATGGTCGAGGTGCAGCTGAACTCGGACACGAAGGTGCCGAAGGAGATGCTGGTGACGTTCGCCGTGTGCACGACCCTCCTCGTCGCGGTGCACATGCTCGCCCTGATGATCTCCACGTGCATCCTGCCGAACATCGAGGCGGTCTGCAACCTGCACAGCATAAGCCTGGTGCACGAGTCGCCGCACGAGCGGCTCCACTGGTACATCGAGGTCGCCTGGGCGTTCTCGACCCTCCTCGGTCTCCTGCTCTTCCTCGTCGAGATCGCGATCCTCTGCTGGGTCAAGTTCTACGACTTCTCCCAGGTCGCCGCGTGGTCGGCCTGCATCGTCCTCGTGCCCGTTCTCATAATTTTCCTCGCGTTCGCGATCCACTTCTATCGGAGCCTCGTCACACACAAGTACGAGGTCACCGTTTCCGGCATACGCGAGCTCGAGCTTCTCAAGGAGCAGATCGAATCGTCGGACGCAGACGGGAGGAACGGCATGAGCACCCTCGCTCGCAATACCCTCCAAATCGTCCAGATCGTTTGATTGCTTTTCTTTTCGACATTATTTTCCCCTTTCTTTCGCCCGCCGCTGCTCCATCCCACCTCTCCCTCCTTTATCTCTCTTTATCTCTATATAGACTCGTGAGAAATCTCAGCACAGCGATGCACACTTTTACAAGTTCTCTGCAGCTCTCTTGCTCTATGTTAAAAGCCCAATGATCTTCTATCGCTGGCTATTATATCTTAACGGCATCGTACACACGTCAAATATAGAGGCGCGCTATCGAGTAATACTTTTCACGATGAACCTTATCAAATATCAATTTGAGTGTAATTGCCTGCGTGCGTGCATGACCGATTTGTTCTTTACTATCGAAACATTCCTCGCGTACCCTCGACAAATTTATTAAAAATAGCTCTAATCGGCTTATCTTGATGGAAATTTGATCTTATTGTTATACCGAGAAAACGTGATTTCAACGATGATACACTGAAAAATTTAGTAGAAATTTTTGTGGAATTTAATCAAATTAAATTGGCTTCGTTCAAGGGTACTAGTGATACTGATAAGATATGACTATGTAATAGACATTAATTGAATTAGTATTATTTTCATTTTTCTTTTCTCTTTCCTGGATTTTTCATGTACAGTAGATTCCAAGTACTTTATCATTTTTGGTTGATTATACAATGCAAAAGTCAAGTTTACTGTTAAAAGGCTGAATGTGATATTATATGAAATACATCAGTTTATATAGGCTTACTATGTGAATATTACAAGTTAAGAATTTTTATAAATTAAGCCTTGAATTTTATTTCTTAATTATTAATCAAATCAGATTTATTGATCGCTGTAACTTAAAAAATGTTTATTTTTGAACATTTCACTCTTTTTACAATTGTTTAGAAACTTAAACAAGTGCAATTGTTATAAGTATTTATAAATCATGTACTTCAAAATTACTTCCACATGTTAACTGCCCCTACTGTGAATCTCTCATTTGATAATATTTCTGAAAAATGAAAATATTGTAAAAAGTAGTTAAAACATGCTTACTATAAAATTTATAATATATACACACTTGTAAATATTTATTTTAAATTAAATAAAAAAAAAATACAAAATTGTAGGTGCTTGTACTAAAATAATTCTGGAAAAATTAGTATATTTATAAGAATTGTATTGTATAAAAAAAACTTGCTCTTTGTTTGACAAATATGACATTTATACTCTATTTAAATGTAAAATTAAAAATTTTGAAATTTTTTATTACGATAGGAATGTTTTTTGAACTTATATAATCTTCTATATTATATTTATGGAGATAGTACTTTTTGAAATAGAGGCAAATGTACATATACATTGTTGTTATAACAATAATTTTTCCTACTTAATATGTATGTATGAAAACAAGTGAATGTGAAGAGCACTTTGCACTTTGTTATTGATAATATACAATTTCAATATATGAAATAAAATTGTTAATAAATATTGTAAAATATGCTATTTATATTATTGAGCTGGCATGATGTATATTTAAAATATCATACTTTTTAAAGGATAATAAAAGTTTACAATAAAAAATATATTTGTTATTTACATAATTCTATTTAAAAATGTCTAAAAGTACAGTTTATTTAATTTTTATCTTAACAAATGCTATAGATATAAGTTTTATCACATTCTGTCTATTTTTGACTTCCTTTCTTTTTAGTCCTGTTTAATATTCAGTGAATAGGAACAGTGAGATTAGCTTTCTACAAAGTCCAATTTTTGGAGCTGCAATGACACAAAGGGAATATGTATACTTTTAGTTGAAAGACACATTACAAAGGGGAATATAATTATTAATTTTTTTTTACTTTTTTGTAATCCCTTCAGATAATGAATTGTAGTATAAATTTAATGGATAAAATGACAGAAAAGGAGGTTAGAAATTTAGAAATTTCATCAATATCAGAATTAAAAACAAAAATTAATTTATTTACTTCTTTTTAATTGATTCTTTTTAGTCAAATGTTTTAACTTCTGGTGAATGTTCACATTCAACTTATCTTGCTTGGAAAAAGCTGCAACTAAGCAAGGCAAAGCTAAAGGCATCAAGTAAAACTTCAGCTCTTTTGTCTGGTTTTGCCATGGTAAGTCGTACCAATCAATAGTTTATATAAAACATTTTTTAACAATTATTAACAATTCATAATTATAAAACATATTTAATCATTATTCTAACTATTTTAATTACAGGTTGCAATGGTTGAATTGCAACTTAATAACTGGGATAATATTCCTGAAAGTATGATTATTCTGTTTACTGTGTGCACAACACTTTTAGTAGCAGTTCATATGGTAGCTTTAATGATATCAACATGCATATTACCAAATGTTGAAGCCATTTCGAGTATGCATTGTATCACACTAGTCAACGAATCACCTCATGAACGTCTTCATTGGTACATTGAAATAGCTTGGGCGTTTTCCACAGTTTTAGGCTTATTTTTGTTTCTAGTTGAAATAGCTATTTTGTGCTGGTTAAGATTTTATGAAGTATCCACAATAGCTGCTTGGTCAGCTACAGTCATTTTAATACCAGTGCTTATTGTTTTCCTTGCTTTTGCCATTCATTTTTACAGAAGTCTTGTAACTCATAAATATAAAGTAACTGTATCTGGAATACAAGAATTGGAGCTTTTAAAAGAACAAATTGAATTTTCTCAACTAAAAAACAGAGATTCATCCAACAGTCAAGTTTTCATTGCATAAACATTATGTTTATGCAGCATAAAATTTATGTTATTGTTCATTGTGATTAATGTCTCTCTATTTTGTAAAAAAAAGTATTCATTGCTTTTAATAACTGCATTTGATGTATTTTTATAACTTTAATTGTTTTAATGTTTTAACATAGGATGAATATATCTTGAATATTTTTAACATAACAGAAAATAAAAGTAAAATCCATGAAATATTTGAATCTGATTTATATGTATAGAACAATGTAAGCTAGTTTCTTTTACTATAGAAAATTATTGTGTTACTTATTTGATTAAAATAAGTAGTAAATATTTTTAAATATTTTTTGACAAATAAAACTCTCTTGTGATATTGTAAACAATAGTTTAATATTAAGAAAATGTAACTCTAAGAATAAATTATTTTAAAAATGAAAGAAACAGTAATTGTTCTTTGTGGACCCAAAACAATTGATCAATTTTTTTATTCTACCTTTTTGTGTCTAATGAATTAATAGCTATAAGATAAGATTATAATAATTACAGTTCGACTTTTTTATTTAATGTAGCTTATTTAAGAAATCTCCAAATTATGTAAACAAAGTGGAATCCTTTGTGGCGTTTTCACCCTTAATTCGATCGGGCGAAACTAGCCGCATCGAAGGCAATTCAGTTTTTTGCACTTATATCAAAATGTATAATGTAAATCGCTTCCTTGTATTTTTATTTTATATGGTTTTTCTTTAATGAAAAAAGATAAAGTAGAGATTGTATTATAAATTGATAAGTTTACAGAAAAATCTAAGACAAAGAAGAACGATTGGTTGACTGTGTAAGATACAAAATAATGAAAATCTACTTAGGTCGCAAAATTTGTATTGGGAAATATCGGTTCGCACGGACTACCGAGGATCGTAAACAATTGCAACGGCAAGTGGGGAGGGGGAGGTAAGGGAGGTCAGCTAAAAATTGTAAATAATACGTGAATTAGGCCGTTGAGCGAGCTGGAAAAGCTCAGGCGTAAGCGACGGCGGCGGTTGTTGCAGTGTAAGTACGACGCTAACCGAGAAGAGTTCGCACAGTTTGAAAATGGCAAACTGTGCAGTCGGGTGCCGGTGATTGGCTATCGCGCGTCTGCGCACCCATCGGAGCCCCCCTGAACTGCGAACGCAGTGTGTGTATACTGTATAGGTATGCGAATGCGAGCTCGAATCGTTTTCGCTGAGAGCTGAGACTCGACGAGAGCTCGAGTCTCGACCTCGACTGTTGGCCGCAAAAACGCGACTTTAGAACGCGAGAGTGTGTCTCCTCCGGTCGAGGCTCCCCCGCGACTTTGCCGAGTTCTGCCCGATTAGCGGTGCAGCGCAGCAAGCAGCAGCAGCAGTCGTCGGGACGAGCAGCCGCGAGTACTTCTCCGCTGCTCTCGCGAATATATTTGCGTGGAGAGAGAGAGAGAGAGAGAGACAGACAGAGACGAGAAACTCCTCTGCCCGCCCGCCTCCCCCCCGCTGACTCGAGGCTCTCCTCTCCGCGCTACTAAAGAGTGCGAGGGCTGGCCGAGTTTGCCACCGATTATCCCCCTCAAGCTCGAGTTTGAGTTGCGTTAGAGCTGCGTCGTCGTCGGTCGTGGTGAAAAACGAGGCTGCTAGCAGTAGTTGCAGCAGCAGCGGGCGCAGGCAGTTGAACGACGAGAGAGTTGAAGCTTCGCCGACTACAATAGCCGTCGACGTCTTCGCACGACCGAGAGCCCGTCCAGCGTCGTGTTCTCTCCTGCTTTGTGCTTCTCTACGGGAGCAACGTTGCATCTCGCTCTCTTTCTCCACGGAGAGTTGACTCGGAGGATCGAAGAAGGGGCGCCGTGAATCGGCGAGACAAAACTCGAAGGAGCCCTGCCGTCTTTGGAATACTTATATTCATAAGAAAGCGAAAGGGAGAGGAGAGGAAGAGAGCGGAAGGAAGAAACATCATGAGCACGGCCTCGTTACTGTTGGTAAGCGTGCGACTTAACCTGTCAACTATTGCCGAAGCAGCAGTCGCGCTCGCCGCGGTCCCAGCATCAGCAGCATCCCCGTCTCCGGCCTCGAGCTCTCAATCTCGCCATTGCGACTAAGAAAGTACTAGTCAGGCTCGAAGAACTACTCGGCTTTGTTGGCCCCGCCAGCGCCTCCTCCTCCTCCTCCGCCTCCGCCTCCTCCTTCGTCACCTGCATCGCCGCTCCGTCGTCGTCGGTCTGACCGCCACCACCGACGCCTCCGCCGTTATTCTCCGAAAACTAGCAGCAAAAGCACCAGTGCATCGGCGGCAGCCCCCAGCAGGACATATACATACAAATAGGTACACGACACGCTGCTGCTCTGCCACTGCAACTCGATATTGTTGCCCTGCTTGCTCATTTCGGACTCTTGTCCTTGTTATCTCGGCAAAGGCCAAGGATTGCCTCGCGAATCTACCTCATCGCCATCTCCGCGCACACGTTAAACTCCTGCATACTACTGATAATTCATTCTTTAGCCTACTCATCCTGCTTCGGTTTCATCATCCTTACCACCTCCAAAACTCATTATACCCTCTGCAAGCTTTGAGCTCTTGCTTTTTTATCTCCAATTGCACTTTTCTTTGTTAAGCTTATTCAAGCCAGCATTGTTGTTCAACAATTTTTTCATTTGCTCCAGCTTTGTCTTTATCAAACTTTTTTCTTTGTCAACATTATAACCTATGTTTCTACACTTTTATTTCTACAAGCATCTCAAAATTCAGCTGATGTGATCTATATTAATGGCATTATTTATTTATAAATTCAATCTGAAAAAATCCACTAATTTATGTACTAATTAAAAATTTTCAGAAAAATTCAAACCAAGTTGCGTGTACATAAACAAAGAAAGACTTATTTTTCAAAATGTCTGGATATCGTAGTAGTCAAAATGCCAACCAAGGCCCACCTGGTCTAAAGCAAACTGATTTAGATCAAATTTGGGGAGATCTCAAGGGAGGTATTGAACAAGTTTATGACAGACAATGCATGGTAAAACCAAGATATATTGAACTATAC
>JAPYYQ010001515.1:0-31978 GCA_030522585.1 Anagyrus pseudococci
TTTTTTTTTCGAGATACAGAGAGAGATGGCCTATGGGCAGGCGTTGCAGCAGGCCGGACTTCCTCGAGACTACCGGACGCGCGCGCCAGGCCATCTTTTTACGAGGCTCGTAAAAATCGCGTCCGAGTAGCTTCTGGGGGCCCTGTTTTTCCTCAGTTTTAAAAAGTGACGACGTCTCTTCTTTTTTTTCTTCCTCTTCGTTCTTTGCCTTTGCGGGCCGCGCTTTATGGAGAGCCTCTAAGGGATGCTCCTAAGTGCAGAGGATAAAAAAGGGAAAGTTGCTAAGTCACGTATAGATATTGGCATTAGCCGAGACGTTTATGTCGAAATACTTTTTCCTCGTCGAATTTATCACATTGTAATTTAAATAACGCTCTATTATATTATTTATAGGGCATTAAATTAATTTGAAAATTGGCAACAATCGTTGTAATCCCAACATTCACAAAATTTTTCATTTCACCTGCACTACACTTCTACCCATAAAAAAATATCCATCAAATATCATAGCCCAAAATACAGCGTACAAGCTCAATAGGTCCGATCGGCGATCGATCTCACGCAGACGAGAAAATCGTCGCGAGCGTGGGATCGACGCGGTGAAAAGAAGCGGGCGCAGTATCGGTAGCACGCAGGTCCTTTGAGCCTTCGGGTATCTTCCGCCCACGCGCAGGGACGCAGTCGTCCGAGCGGCTGCACCGCGGGGTGGAAGCACAGAGCGGAAGGGAGGATGAGAATGGAAGAAGATCCATCTTGGGAGAGACGCGGCTCACCACCTTTTCTCTCCCTTGGTCTTCTTTTCTTTGCGAGAAAAACGGAAATCGGTAAAAGGTATACGTACATCGCTATTACCTTCTTTTGTATGGCAAAGTACAATTAGATTGTCGTGTGTCGCGTTAATTATTTTTAAATTTGTAGATTATGAGAACGAAGTTTTTTTTTTTTAATTTTAGCTTTCTAGATATCGGTAAAACAAGTAGTGTAGGATAACAATTTTTAGGTATACCAAAGCTCGAACATTATTCTCGCTATATATGTACGCCACGTGAATGATATTTCATATGACACCGCTTAAAAAGTTTAGTACAATCCGCCGTAAAAAATAAGCGTTCCTCATCCACAGCCTCGAGACGGAAAGGACAATGCGTATTAAGCATCGCTAGACCTGCACTCGTCCCCTCTCAATAGCCGATATAGGTAAGTGTATACAGGACTAAGCGGCGATCTTATCGCAATAGTCCGATCACAGAATAGGTAAGCTGAGCGTGTAATTTCTGGACTGCGCCGCTTAATCGGAGCTCTTTCCATTTTTTTCTTTTTTTTTTTTTTTGCTTGCTTTATTCCATTGTCACTGGCCGCCCGGCTCACGTTGAGTTTCTCAAGTGTAGCTAGAGAGTTTCAAATTATCTGGATTTCTTGCCGGGTTTGATCTTTTTCTTTTCTGCTTTGGCTTTGGTGTATCGACATTGGTTTCTGATGTGCTACGTTAAACATACAGGATTGTTTTTGAAAGCATGTACAATAGTTTGTTCATGATTATAAAAATTTTCATAAATATGGTTAATATGCTTGATGTAAAGATGCAATAGCGAATTTGTCACTATACGCTTGAATTAATGGATGTTTACGGAGTTGGTACGAGGTAACATTGATTACAATGTAGCTGAATGATAACACTTTTATTTTTCTTAAATATAAATTTTCAATTTAAAATTCTATTTTTTGAATTCACGATTTTTTGTTTTCATTAAAAAGGAACAAACATCTTACAAGCTCGACACTATCGCCTTCAAATACAAAACGAAGCGAAAACAAATTTTATACAACAAAGCTAATGGAATTTATAATACATCGATTTGTTTATAATAATAATCTTTCGAGTGCTAATCGCATTTAAAGTTTCGTAACTTCTCAAACGCGATATCATCAAAAATTTTGTTTTCCCCTGTCTGGGTGGTAAAGGAGAATACGAAAATCGCCTCCTTTTCGCTCGAAGACGATTAGGATACAAGATAATCGCATTTAAACTTTCTTAACGTGAGTAGCAGTCATCTTCTAAAACAATGAAAATCTATTGCTTTTCTTGTAAATATTACTAGTAATAGAACGTTATGTATATATAATATGTATTTATATATTTTTAGTGTTTATACTCAGAAGAACGATGAATAATAGGATAGATTTTCGAAAATAAAAAACATAACGGCACCTCTCACGTCGCAAAAAACGTTGATTAAATAGTTTGGATAGCAAGAACTTAATATATGTATTTTATATAATGAGATTCTTTAGAGAGAATAACAATTGTTTTTTTTTTATTTTGTATAAATGACATTCATGTTACTTGAAAAATGTGTAGAGTGGTTAGATATGCTAGTCGATATTCTGTTTTATTCTTTTTTTTTAATTATTATCAGTGGTATTATTGTTTGTAGTGACAATATTTTTCTAAACCAAGAATGACGTTAATATATGCTAAGCACGCTATAGACATTACTTTTCATGGAAGTATCGCGGACCGTCGATGAGAAGTAATCTCGCTGGTGTTATGGCATTTTTGCTTTTTATTTTCTCTCTTTTACTTCAGTTCCGCTCGCAAAATTCACTCGTGTAAGAAACGCTTTTATTTTAATACGATATAAGACTTACAAGTATATATTTATATATATTTAGTTATCACGTATGTAGATTTCGTGGAAGAGATCTACACCACTCTGCAGCCTTATAATTGAAGATAAATATACAAAAAATTTTCTTTTTTTTTTCATATACATCACTTCTCGTTCATTTATTTGTGTCTTCTCGCTAGCTATTTGCTAAAATAAACTAAAATTTGAGCTAGTATGAATGATTGTAAAAAAGAAAAAAGCATATGAAACAATATACAGGATTTAAAACAGTCATTATTCCATCGCTTTACGTATATAAGTACATTACAAAACTATTTAAAAAATTCTAAAAAAGTCTAAATTCTAAAAAGGGATCTTACATTTAAAGTCTCTTTTCTATCTCTTCAACATGAAAATGAATTTCTTGTCAGTATAATAAAATTATCACATTACTTGTTTAGTTTTAAATCCTGAATATGATTCAGTTAGCATAATCATAAAATTCAAGAAGATTACCCACAACAAAATGTAATTTTGAATTTCTCGAGGAATTTAAAAAATGTGTAACACCTCAACCGTGATTACTCTTGATGAAACTCGAGGAAATGATGCAACGTGACAGGCAGTTCATTACATTTCAGACCATACTTGCATATTGCCTGAGCAGCATGGCACTGTAGAGTTATGTACTTGACGAGATTAACATTATTAACGGAGTTCGAAGATATTAGTTGAGCTGGAGTATCGCCGGCTTTGTTTGGTGTGTCTAGGTGGGCACCGTAGTCTAATAGCAGTTCGATAAGCTAAAATAAAATATAATTCGTATATTGTTCAAATTTTTTTTCAAATTTTAGTTTTTATCTTTTCTAAATTTTCTTTAACAATTAACTTACCGGATTTTGAAAATTGTAAACATTACTAGCTACATGTAAAGGTGTAGATCGAGATTCATTTCGAGCATTAACTGGCGCTCCACATTCCAATAAAAGTTTGACAACTTCTAAATTTGGAAATATCTTCTGAAATCGTTAAAGAATACGAATGAGAAGTATGATTTTTTTAAATTATCACAGTTAAAAATGTTATCTGCGACACTTTAACGAATAAAATTATAATGTATAAACGAATACAAATTTATGCTAAATAATTTTAGAAGTTTAAAATTAATTTGAATAGATTATAACTCTTTTTGGATACAATTTATAAGCAAATGAAAATTTTTAGAATTAAAAGAGTTTAATATTCTACTCACGTGAACTTCAGTGGCAGTGAAGTAACTCGAATTTATTGTATTTAAACTGGAGACACAAAGATGTAAAAGTGTATCCTCTGTAGAAGATGATCTTGGATTTTTCCTAACCAAACCGTGCACCAGTTGCCTCATTTCCATTTTCTCTTCGCTGGTTTGTGCCGTCACGGTCAATAGATATATTAAATGCGTAACGCATTTCAAAATTCGGTCGTAACTCTCGCATTGCCTCTTGTGCACCGGACGTTGCTGGAAGAGGAAAAAAAAATTTACCAACAGTTTTAGCTATCGTTAATTTTTAAGACTGCTTTTCTGATATTCTATTTTTTAATAACAATTCAGTATTGTTTTATTATCCAGTATATTAGGCTGAATAATATTCCAGTTTTAAAATGACTTTCTCTTGAGGAAAAAAGAAAGTGGCATTTGAATAATGTTATGATGCACGTTTATACCTCGAGCAATTGCCTGGCCTCGGTAAGGTGACTGGTAAGCAATTTAAATATCGCTACAACATCGCAAAATCTTGGCTCCTGTTTTTCCCGGTTAAGGTCCAGTTCTAACGCTTTCTCGCTCAAATCGACCATAAGTCGAACAAGAGCCTGTGCAGTAAAACATGTATCGGTGAACAGAATCTGGAAAAAACACCAAATTCATGAATAACGATTTAAAATTCTGCGAAAGTAGGTTTTTTTTTCTTTACACTTCACGCATATAATGTATTGACAAACTCACCGAGTCCTTTTCCACGCGTATTTCCAAAGCACGTCTCCACAGATCTATACAGTACTGATATCTGAAAGAATTATATAAATTAAGCATCGCCAGAACATTGATAGCATTTATCCGCATTTAATTCATCGTTAAACAATCATGACCCAATTTCGTCATTAAAATTTGGCATTAACCATTGGAATGTCGCAACGAAAGGACCTTCCACGCGAAATTACAAAAATCAAAGCCACTCCCCAGCTAAGTGGCGAAACGTCAATCAAGCAGTAAAATAGTTGTCAAACACCAGGGGCCGCGGCGCTCGATGCCCTCGAAATCAACATTATCGACAGCCAAAGCATCGCACGGAGCTCTATATACACAGACTTACCGCAGCGCATCTGCATACGAGGCTCCCCGATACATGAGTTTGAAAAGCGTGTCCTTGTGATGGGGCCCAAGGATCCTCTCGCATATGAGTAAGCTCTGCATCCTAATGGCATCGAGATCGAGCATGACGGCGTTGAGCTCGTCGAGGCTCGTGAATTCGGTGACGTTGCGGAAGCTGTCGCGCTTCGGATAAATTGGCTGCTTCGCCACCGAGTGCACGCTACGTATGGCCAGTGCCTTGCTCCAGTATTTGAACGCCATTTGCGTGTCGCTGTGGTCGTCGAAGAACGTCGTGCCGATGAGCTCGTGCGCGTCGGCCAGCCGTTCCGGCGTGTACTGCACATTTTTTACTGCAAAGCAAAGGATCGTTAAGCTACTACTCTACATTTCCACATTTTCTAGGCGACGTATGCTTACTGAGATAGTCGAATATCTGAGTGGCGCCTTTGAGGCAAGCCGTCTGCAGAGCGTCGTCGTTGTAGCGCGAGCGCAGGTGCGGATCGGCGTTGTAGCTGAGCAGGAGCTTGGTAGTCTCGAAGCGATGCTCCTGGATGGCGTAGTGCAGCGCCGTCTTTATTTGTATGTCCGTGGCGTTGACGTCGGCCCCGTGCTGCAGCAGGAACGTGCAAAGCTCGACGCTCTGCACCGAGTTTATCAGGCAGGTTCCGCCGTTGTAGTTGGCCTTCAGTATGTCCGCACCATGATCCACCAGGTACGACACGATGTCTGCGAAAAAATATGTGAAAAGAGCTCAGTCACAAGCCGATACAGCCGATCGCACACGTGCTCCCCGGCTATTTTTAGCGGGGCGAGAATGAAAGAGCAGAAGAGAGGCCGAGAAAGAGGATGATCGAACGCTACGTATATCAAAGTCCGCGAAAGAGAGAGGAAGGGAGATCGAGCGTGTAAGCGAGCATGTGTGTGTGTATGTGTGTGTGTGTGTGTGCTGCACTTGCGACACGCTAACATTGGCATTGCAAACGTTGAACTAGACCCGCCTTGGCACAATAATCTTGGCTTAACTTTAGAAGCTATTCGTCAATGCCAATTAAAAAAACATTGGGATGCTTGGCTATATAAAGACACGAGGAACCCTCCGAGCGCGCATCTCACTCGCCGTTTTCAATCAAACGAACAATATTAATTTAACGCTTATCTCTCTCGGGGGATGATAGAAGATGTATTGTTTAGAAATAATAAACTTGCAATCGCAGCTTTAAATTTATCTATACAATTTGCAATTGTGATTCATTCGAGGATGGAAATCGAAACAAAGGAGAGACAGTTAAAGATAAGGATGTGACGAAAATTAAGAGTCACTTCTGACTCGAAAGCTATAAAGTTAATTTCATTATACATTACGGAATTAGAAAAAAAGAAAACAAATTAAATTTTTTCATCACCCACGCCGATTCCAAAGCCGCGTTAAAAGAGTTCCGTAAATAGACGTCGTGACGTAGTTATCGAGCTGTGACGAGAAGCGAATAGAAAGAGGAAAGAATCGCGTCCATTGACGATCGCGGAAATCGATCGGGCAGATTAAAAAGTCCCACGCGCTGCCGACGTCATTAACCAGCCGGCGAACAGAAAGAAAGAAAACGAACACACAATATTTACGACTTGAAAACCCAAGTGAGGAAATAGCAAGGCGCAAAAGTAGAAAGAAAAACAAATGTAAAGAAAGGAAAAATCCCGGTGATAAAAGACTCACCAAGGTGGGTCATGAAGCAGGCGGACCTAACGGGCGTGGATCCCGAATCCGAGACGGCATTGACCTCAGCCCCGTAAGAGATGAGGCACTTGAGGACGGGCAACTTGCCGGAGACAGCGGCGCACCAGAGCGGGGTGACGCAGTGGACGGACCTGTCGTCCGGCACCTCGTAGATGCCCCTCTGCTCGATGTCCGCGTGGCAGACGCGCACGAGGTAATCGACGATCTCGACGTGGCCGCGCTTGCAGGCGATGAAGAGGGGCGCGCAGCCGTCCTTGGTGCGGCCAACGAGCTCGCGCAGCTCGTCGGGCTTGTGCTTCTCCAGCCGGCTGCGGAGGAGGTAGGTCAGCCGGGCGCCCGGGGCCGCGTGCTTGATGTTGTGCACGAGCTCGTTGTACAGCTGGTCCATGCCGCCGGCCGAGCCGGAGCCCGTCGCCCCGCTCTCGCCGCTCGCCGACGTCGTGTCGCGCGCGATCATCCACATCGTTGTCCAGCGCCAGCAGGTTCGCCTGGCACCGGCCTCTCTCTACAACAATATCATTCATTCTTATAGGTACTTATATTTGCCAAAGTTCAAAGTTATTTTCATTATTCCCCTTCTATCATACTCTTCTCTCTCGCTCTTCACGTATCACATTTATAAGAGCGAGCCGGTCGTAAACGCGAAAATTTTTAATTATGCTACCAAGGCTTCTCTGCCCCCTTTGACACAATAAAATCGAGAGAGAGAGAGAGAGAGCGAGCGTATTTCGAAAAGCCCGACCGAATTTCCAAAGAGTTTGCAAGAAAATAACCCAGTTTTAGTAGGCAATACACAAAGAGAGTAAAAAAATAATGGTAATAACGCAAAGCTAACAAGATTGGGGAAGAGGGAGGGGGGGTCACGGTGGCGTATCGATACTTCGCACGCGATATTCCGTCTGCGCCCTTGAACGATCGGGGCTCCCCGCTCGGCGAGAATCGATAAAGAATTTCACCGGCCCGCTGTGTCTCGTTGCGACACACGTGCTTTACCGCTGCGGCATTTCGAAAACGACGGAGGTGGAGGAGAGAGAGAGAGCGCGTTTGCCCGAGAGCATGCCGGTCTACAAACGGCCTGATAAAAAAGCCTGATCCCGAAAGAGGAAAGGGGGGAGAGAATCGCCAGACCAAGAGAGACGGAAAAAAAGGACGAAAAAGGAATAAGGAAAAAAGGGAGGAGGAAACACCGGCAGCGAAATACCTTTCACTTTCGCACGAGCGTGTATTATACGCCAACTCACGCCCCAACGAGGAAAAGCCGAAAAAAAATAATGAAAAAATTGACGACCCTCCTTCTTCTGGACATCAACCTTTTATAGACGTAAATCCTTGCGGAAGGTGGTCTGCTCATCGGCAAAAATCAGACCGGCATATTACATGGTATAAAAGGCGAGGAGCGTGAGTCACGCCGCAGCCGCGAGGACGAGAGAGAAAGAAAAACAACAAAACCAAGTTAAGCGCGGCAAAACAAAGAAAAGAGAGCGATAAGACTTTCGATATGCTAAGAGAGAGAGAGAGAGAGAGAGAGAAGAGGAAGGAAACGTATAGGGGGAGAGTGAAATCAAGAGGCAACTGACACTGCGTCGCGAGTGCATCCGTCGTCGCGAGATTCAAAGGGTTGCGCGGCTGGGGGCGGGGAGGAGGAGTACGGAGAGGCTGAAAATGAGCCCCGTCTTTGCTCCCTCGGAGCCGCTCCGCCAAGCACTGAGGCGCGCAGGTGTGCGCGACTCTCTCGACACCCGCGCACTTGGCACTTGTCCCCCCTACCCTGCTCGCAGTTGCCGAGACACTCTTCCGAGTTCCAATCCAAGGGATCGACCCTGAACGCGAGCACAAAGGCCCCCACGCGCGCTAACGCACTCGGCTTAATATATACATACACGCGATTGAGCAAACGAGAGACCGCTCTTCTCTCTCGCGCGCGCGCCTGCGAGATGTACTTGTATGTATACGTATAAGCTGTTAATCGACGAGGAGGGGGAGATAATCGGCTGTTACTTTTTTTCTTTTTGGTAGACGTAGAATTAACGAGATATCGAGAGAAATTCTCCACAAATTTTTTGCCCGAGACTCCGTTTTCTAAAGTGTTGCGTGAAATCGGAGGGGGGGGGGGGCTTTGTTCGACTCTGCTCGGTTTAGGTGCCGTAGAGAGACTCTCGTGTTGATGAAAGCGAGCGGTCACCGATCGCTCGGAGATAAGAGTGAAAAAGTAAACGGAATCAGTTGTAGTCTTGGTGTATAGTGAATCAGCTTTGTGGGCCGATTCAGTTTTTTTTCTTTCTTTTTTATAAAACGATTAAATCTAGAGCTTTCTGATAACAGCTGATTAGAATATCGTTAATGAGATGATAGAGGGTTTTTTTTCTTTTCTTTTTTTTTTTTTTTGTTAAAGCATTGGCATTTGTGTATACAAGGACAGCTGTAAAAAATTCAATGAATCAATATATAGATTTATGTTATCTACATTTCTAGTGTAATTATTGGAGAAAGAAAAATTTTGTCGAATAGGAAAGTTTTTCAGTATGGCAGTCCAATAATTGTAGTGAAATAAAAGTTTTAATGTATTTTTCAATTAGACAAATTTAGATATCCTACAATAAAATAAAATATTTAAAATAGTGATGTGAGTTATTTATACTCTTAAAGGGAAAATAAGTTTTGGAAATGAAAAATCAATAATAAGTGAACTAAATATATGAAATTCTTCATATAGAATGTTACTTGAAAATATTTGTACAATAACAGTTTTCAAGTTTTCTGTATATATAAATATTTCTTTGTTGTTAAATAAATTAAAATTCTTGGCACCCAACATACAGCTTAAGAAACAAGAATATTTGTGGCAACCAAATATTTGAGTTATAAAAAATTTATGGGTCATATTGTTACAAGAATTTTTAATTCGATTGTAGTAAAAAATGTTTTTTTTTATAAATTATGAGTTTTAAAACTTTTTATAAAATGTAAAAGACTCTTTATGTTGTATTAGTACATTGCACTGTAAAATAGCATAGAAACAAACTATATAGTTTTAACTATCAATATTTTTTTAGATGTAGTATGAGCTTATTATGATTAAAGAATCTGATAATGATAAGAAACACTGTTTTAAGAATCTCTTTAAAGTCAAATATATCTAATGCACCCAGATAAAGTACCATTTCTTGTATTAATAGGTTAAACTGATAAATCAGTTATAATTACTTGATATAAAATAATGAATATTTCAGATAAGTTTATTTCAACACTCTGCTAATCAAATTCTTAATTATCAAAATAAACACTCAAACCACTTTTATTAGTACTGTCTTACGGTACCAAACAACCTATGTACGTTGTAATCTGAGCTTTCATACGTAAGCAACAATCCTGAATTCACTTTTTTTTTTATTAAGCGATAGCTTGACAAGTCAATTGATTAACTTGCTACACTAATTGGAATAACCTGGTTCATTGACACAAAATAGGTTTACACAAATCAATAAAACGTTAACACAGCACAGTCAGTAACGTATTTGCTTTGTATATAAACCGTAACGCCGTACGTCTAAACGTATAACACACCGTGTGTGCTCACTATAGATTTCAACATCCTTTTTTCAATCCCCACCCGAACAAACCGCTCGCATCACCGATCACAAACAGCGCAGGAAAGAAAAAAACAACGAACAAAATAGGAGAGAAATGAAAAATTCTGTTACCAATAATTCGTCGCTCGCACGGAAGAAGCTGCTGTCGGCCCAGCGTACAAAGCGTTAGCTGCATAGACACATTCCAAACGCTTGGCGCACACCGAACTGACAGCCAGAGAGGCAGAAAGTGTAGATAAATTAGGCTAGGTGGGCCAGGCACACTCACCATTTATAGAGAAAAAGGCCGAGAGGAGAGTAGCCGGATGAACGGCAGGTAGGTGTGCTGGCTTTGTCCGGGTTGCCACCGAGAGAGAAAGAGAGAGCCCTTGCGCCCGACCAAGCCCAGGGAGCGGAGGAGAGGAGGGAGGGGGGCGTAGTAAACGCAGAGAGAAAGAAAGAGACAAACGTTTTCTCGAACCTCTCGCGTTTGCGGTGTGTGTAGCAACAGCAGCGGCAGCGAAAGCGTAGGCAGCTGCTCTCACAGGATCATCGTCGTCTGGAGGACGAGTCGCCTTTCGGCGCGTCGAGGGCCCCGGAGAAGTCTACGGGGCCGAGTAGGAGGATGCTGTTGGTCTCATGCCAAAGCAGAGAGCGGCCTCCGCGGCAGGGTCGGAGAGAGAGAGAGAGCACTGCCCGCCCCCGCGCTCTCGAGACGACGAGGGCACGAGAGAGAAGAGTAAAGGGAGAGAGAGAGAACGGCGTGTGTACAAGTGCTGCTCTTCTTTCTATCTGTGCTGGCCGGCCTAACCTGCGACGACGAGCCGCGCGTTCTCTCTTGCGTTTTCGCGCAACCGTTGTTAGGCACGTTTCTCTCTCTTCTCTTTCTATCGCGCGCACGGCAACCGCAACACTGACCGACTGACTGACGACGACTGCCTGGGCAAACGGCAAACCGCTGAGGCGGTGATGACGATGACGCCGACGGCGATGACGGCCGCGCGCGCGGGGACGACGACGACGACGACGACGCGACGGCTGCTGCGCACATACACACGCAGTGAAAGGGGCGCGCGCAACTCTGCGCGGCGCTCTATCGCCGCCAGCAGCGCCTTTATTAAAGGGAATAAAGGACGCGCCTCAGACTGTCATCCCGGGTACAGTGGCTCTTGGGAGGAGGAGGTGGTTAGAGATTGACCCGAACAGCTGGCAAGCAACCGATGAAAGGTGTATACCCATCGAGAAGCTTAGGATGACTCTGCGTTCGCGGGATTCACATGGACGTGTGTTGCATTAATGCAATCGATGTTTTTTTTCTTAAAATTATTTATTGCTGGCCAACGTCGATTTGGAAAAAAATTGTTTGCTTCCTGGTTGACTTTGAATTAATTGAAACGTTTAGCCTGAGCATGACTGCGAAAGAGTTTAACGTAGACAAAGCCTTCAGTCACGTGATACACCTGTACATAAGCGGCTAGTTTGACTCTCAAGTGTTTACATTTGTGAGATTGGAACGAAAAAAAAATGTAATGTTGTGATTGGGAATATCTGATTACATTGGTTCATGGATTTGATAATTGTCGAGGTGAGTCACGAATTAGCATCGTTACAAGATGTTTGTGACTCTGCGATTATTGTTTAACGCTATTCCGGGAAAAAAGAATCTTTTTTTCTTTTTGGTCTGCATTTTATCCGGTATATGTGAGTTTAGAAAATTTATACGTAAACAATCGATGTTAGCCGAGAGGAATACGAACCATCCGTATCCGAGTGATCGCATCGAATTGAGTATAAGTTTCTCCCTGGAAAAAAGAAATAATTAATTCAGTTGCGAATTTATTTTAACAAAAAATTATAAAATTTTATTAAGTACAGATTTTACGTTTGGGTAAAATGGGCACACTGACAGATGGTACACGATGAATTTCAGTGGACTACCTTACCGATCAACTCGACTTTTATTTTTAATTCTTTTAAAATTATTCTATAAATAAACCCGCTTTATTAATCTACAAATTACATTTCGCGTAAAAACACTCGAACCGAACTTTTATTATTTAACTCGAGTATTCAACTCGACCCTGAGTATAATTTACGAGTACGCGTTTTATTTCATTTTTTTTCGTAATTCGTCCATAGAATTAAAATTTGCATTTAATGAGCCAACTTTGAACTTGTTTCGAGACCTTGAAAACATTATCGCCGACGCAAGTATCCTCCTACCGCGATTCTCGATGATTACAATTTAACGACTCGACAAAGCCCGGATCCAAATCCAACTAGATTCATCCGACGATTTTATTACCAGCTTGGTATCGCTTCGTTTTAAATTTTACACCTCGTTGAATTTCACGAAAGTTTAAAAAAAAAAATAAAAAATCGTCATATTCAACGCTTGACCGGTTAAAGAGTTCGAACGGCCAACCGAGCCCGCTTGACGACCGATTCCTACCACCCATAAATCTAACGTTCTATTTACAATTCAAATAAGGCCCAGGCCGTTTCGAGGATTTCGCCTACGGGCTCTAAACATTAAGCCCAATATACGTTTAAACAAACCACGGATAATACACACAAAAGATGAAAATCCCAAGGCCAGTATTGAGTGCCAAGAAACACAAAAAAAAAGAAAAATAAAAACATGCAAAATTACGTGTAGACGTATATCCTTACTGCAAAAATGTCGCGGACGTCATCCAGAAATTGCTCGAGATAGCAGATCGCCCTGAGTACCGTCTTATAAATGCTAAACAGCCTAATCCTCAGCGACAGCCGGCAGGTCAACCTCGCCATCCGATCTCCCAAGAGGTGCGCTCTTGTGAAAGAAAAAAAATAAACCTCAGCCTCGCAGAATCACAGAATCGTCCACACATGTCACACGAGAGCGATCGGTCAGACTGCTGGCTTCTGACAAGCCGGGCGCGCTCCCTGACACATGGGCCGCGCGGCCCCCCGTAAAGGAGCGTGCCAGGGCAACTAAAAGCCAGGCGCTCGGCCGCGCTCGGGTTGAGCCCCTGGCTTCCCCCCGGTGTGACTTTCGCACGGAGCTATCCTCTCCCTTTCAGCTGACGTCGTATCGGGCCGCCCCCACCTCTTTTCATCTTCCTCTCTCTCTGCTGCTCGGCCGAGCGCCTAAGGCCTCTGCGTGTGACGCTCGTTTTGCGCGAAACGACTCATCCTTCCGAGAGCCGGTTGCAGCCGGCCCGCCTTCTCCGCCGATCGCGTGATTCGCGCCAAGAGAGAGGAAGAGGCCGGGGGGCAAGGGGCGTCGTGCACTTTCTCCGCTGACGGTGAAACTTGCTCTGGAGACCGGGCTTTTTCCAAACTTACAGAGGCGCCCGCACCTGTTGGATCTATCGTATCGTAAAGCCACCACGGATGCTGGATGGTGCTGTTACTATAGATTGCATTACAGGGCTACACGTACACTCGAGCTTGTATAAGGAATGTCGAGGATCATCATCTCACGATATAGCATCCAAAGATTCCAAGCTCTACGTAATCGGCCTCCTGATATTACTCCCACGGCAGTGGGTATAAAGAATGAGAAAGAAAAGGAGAGAGACAGAGGCAGGGATGCAGGTTCCACTTTCTCCCGAGGCATCGGGGGAGAGTGAAACTTCCGTCTGCGCGCCGCTGCCGCCGGTCTCCCCGGCTTTTGCACGCGCGCGCGCGCGCCTGTTTACGCTTTCCACTCGGCTGCGCGCCTTCTCCTTCCCTCTTTCTCTCTTTCTCTTCGGCTATCGGCGTGTATACCTAACATATGCACGTGGAGAGTTATTAATTTGAATTCGGCGATATACAACGGGGAATTGGCGATCGATAGCTGCGGTTGACGGCTATTTTGTGGTAAACAAACGAAGACAAAAATGATGAGTAATTGTACGAGGCCTCGGCAGTGACGTAATGATCCTTAAAAAATTTATAAGAGAGAAATCGGACAGCACGTCAGTTGACGCGACGAGCCAAAAAAAAAATCGATCTGCAAAGCAAAACTTGTGCGTATGCGAAATCGAACGAGCAAAGATGAATATTTTTTTCAAATTTTACTTACGCATACATCGGGATTTTCTTTAATCTAAATTGAAATTAAAAAAGGGAGGGAACGATATCGATGACGAGTTAATCCGTCACTAGCGCGTGCGTGATGTAAACGGCGCATGTAACAACGTCATAATTCTAAGAATAGCTGTGGAAAATTACGTCACGGCGAAAGTGTAATGAGCCTAATGTATGGCGTTCGACACGGCGAAGGAAAAAAAGAATCGGCAGTCAAATTTATCAAGCTTTGTTTCCGAAATTGTCATTTTTTATAAATTTACTCATTTTGTCAACTCGATTTTTCGTTGGCATTTTGCGTAATCGCTTATGATTAAACAAATGGCTTTGATAAATGATTATCTTATTGATTTGCGTAATAAATTAATTTAAAAAGAAAAAAATAATTAATTGCATGGAAAGCGTAAATATCGAACGACCGATAATACAATCAATTTAACGATAAACGTAAGAGCGTCCATTATATTTTTGTCTACTATTCGTAAGAAAAAAAGGAGCAAAATCGGTATTGGTTAAATAATCCAGGAAGTTGAATTAACCGCGCGCGTTCGCCGAAACTCGTTTTAATGGGCTTATTAAAGTTACAGCCTAGTTTACCTCACCGCGCGTTTCCTCAAAAAATTAAACCAAAAAATTACAATTCTAAATAAAAAGTGTGGAACAACCCATTAGCCTATACACGAAGCAACGAGTTTTGAAAACAGCCAAAGCAATGCCGCGAGTGTGTGGCATGATCGAAAATACATCGGCAACGGGGTCGTGCCACTTAACGCACCGGTCCCGATCAAAAAATCACGTTCGACCAGGCTGCAGTAGGCCTCCTTAAAGCCCGGTACAGTATATGTAGTAGCAGCAGGAGGATAAGGAGAAAGAAGGAGGCTCAAAATCGGCCATGCGCGCGCGTTGGTCCCCGATAACGGGCGCAGCCCGTGTGCACGCACGAACCTCTCTCGCTCAGGTGTGTATGTGTGAAGGAAAGGGGGGGGGGGCCTTATATGCGCGTGCAATATAGGGGCCGGATGAAAGTTGCAGAGCGGCCGCGAGTGAAAAGATGCAGTGACCGGCCGGTAGCTTGCATTCGGCCACGTTCCCCCATAGCAGCAGCAACGACCAGCACCAGCAGTGTCTTTCTCTCTCTCGGAGCTATGGCGATCTCGTACACAACGGTCGAGGGTGCGCTTGGCCAGCGGCTCGACAAGATGTTCGGCGTGAAGCACAGCTTTCTCAGAGTCAAGCCCGGCGACTCTCTACTGCCGCCCCAGTACGTATTCATCGGGCCGAGAATACGCGATCTCGAGGTGCGGGATAACGATGTTTGGCTGGTGTCCTATCCGAGGACCGGTGAGTATGTTGCTTTAAAGGGAGATCGGTAAGGGGGAAATCTGATGGGAATTCGGTTTCGCGTATTGCTCGGCAGGAAGCCACTGGGTGCAGGAGATGGCCTGGCTGATCGGTAACGATCTCAATTACGAGGAGGCCCGGAGGACCCACTTTGTGTTGAGGAGCCCCCTGTTGGAGTAAGTTGACTTTGATCTCCATCCTCGGACTCGGTATTCACCTTCCTCCCTTATATTTGGATTTTCAGATCGTCGGCGCTCATGGTTAACGGCTCGTTCGTCGAGTGGTTCGCTAAACTCGGCGAGTCGGTGGAGACGGTGGAGAAGCTGCCGAGCCCGCGGTACATAAAGTCCCACCTACCGCTGGACCTCCTGCCGCGGCAGCTGCTCGATAAGAAGCCCAAGGTATACACGCGTGAGAGCGCTTTCACCAAGCGATTCGCTGCTCCGTATATTTATATTTGCGATCGGCTCGGTTTTTCTCAGATCATCTACATCGCCAGAAATCCCAAGGACATGTGCGTCAGCTTTTACCACTACTGCCGGCTCTTCCACGATCTCAGCTGCAGCTTCGACGAGTTCGCCGAGCTCATGCTCGCGGATAACGGTAATTGACGGTTTTTTTTTCGCATCCTCCCCTCTTGTTCCTTTTGCCCCTTGCGCCTTTATGGCCAACTAAGCTGGCTACGTGTAACGCACGCACGATGCGATAGAAAGTTACCGATAAAACCGAGACGCCCATGCCGATTTTCCTTCGCAGCGCCGCCCGGTCCGTTCTGGAAGCACGTGCTGCCGTTCTGGGAGCGTCGTCATCAGGACAACATCCTCTTTTTCACTTACGAAGAAATGAAAAAGGTAAGATGTCGAAGCGCTACACAGCCGATTTTTTACCGATCACGCCTCTTAGCGCTCTATCAACAATATTATTCGAGCCCACTCGACTTTACCGTTACATACACAAATGTAACAAAGTGGAAAAAGAACCACAACTCTTTTTAACCGATCACTTGTAAAAATCAAGGACCAGGCAGCGGCGATCCGAAAGACCGCCAAGTTCCTGAAGAAGAAGCTGACGGACGATCAAGTGGCCGAGCTGAGCGAGCACTTGTCATTCCCGAAAATGGCGGCGAATCCGTCGGTGAATTACGAGCAGGTGCTCGCCCAGAAGAACGTCTGCCCGAGCGACCCCAACACCAAGTTCATTCGCAAGGGCAAGGTCGGCGATTGGCGGCACTACATGAGCGACGAACTGTCGCGCAGGTTCGACGAGTGGACCGAGCGCAGTCTCAAAGGCACCGGCTTAAAGTTTGTTACCGACGATTACGAGGACTGAAGATGGCCCTTTCGCTCTGTTGTTTTTGATTTTCATACATTATATATTTATTGAACAGCTGCGTCTAGCGGACATTTCTCTTTATTAAAAAAAAAAGAGAGAGAAAAATCGTTACCGCAGGTAAACCATAGGAATCTTATTTATAGACCTGTTTCTTCAATTTTTATGCCCATTCCTTTATATGCATCATGTAAATTTTGTATATGCTATTTGTTAACTGATAATGTATTTGGAAAAATAAAAAAAAGAAAAACAACTTTATTGTTCACCAAATTGTTTAGTATAGCCCTGCAGCCCTCGGTAACGTTAAGAAATTACGAAAGCGAATTACGAAAGAAACGCCAAAGATCATTATAGCGCGCTAATGTAACAAGAGAGAGAGAAAGCATAAATGATACACACGTCGCTCGCTGCACTGTTATTTGTGTCACTTCAATGCGCGTATCCTACTCCCGTGACACACAGAGAGTGCAGCGAACGAGGGAGAGGGGGGAGAGTAATCGTTACACTTGCGCTCCAGCCGGCAAATTGGCGGCTTCGTTGATAAACAAACCAACGCCGCGAGTGACTCCCTCCCGCGCCGGTGTATAAACAAAAAACATCGCTGCTCCGAAACATTTTGCACGACGTATATAGGCGAGGAGGATGAGGCGGATACGCGCGTATTTACTACGAGCGTAAAAAAAATACGCGAGGTCTATGTTGCATTGGCCTAACCTTGAACGCCGGCAAGTATCGAAGGATCAGCCATCCTGTGTATGCGGAGCCTTATTATTATAAGTCCCCGGGGGTTGATCACAGGCGGGGTCGTTAAATCAGCCCCCTTGGGCCGGAGAGTTCCGAGAAAGAGACAGAGCGCGAGAGATTACCGCGCGCGCGAAAGATGGCGACGTGCGTGAAGCGCCGTACCGGGGCGATGTTCGCCGGTGGCAATGAAGCGACCTCGTCCACCAGCACGTCCACCGCGATCAAGTCGTTGCGCGATCTCGTCTGCCCGGTCTGCCGGGCGTTGCTGCGCGAGCCGGTGGCTCTGCCCTGCGGCCATAACCTCTGCCTCGGCTGCTTGCGCGTCTCGGCCCAGCGCAGCGCCTGTCCGCTCTGCCGGCGGCGGGTCGGCTCTTCTTGGCTGAGAAACGCCAGCCGCTCCGAGAGCCTCGTCAACCAGCAGCTCTGGCAGTTTATACGCGACAACTATCCGCAAGAGCTCGCCTGCAGCCGCCAGCAGGAACTCCACCTCGACGATGACGCCGACGACGACGACGGTGAGTTGATATAGAGTACAGTACGTTTCTTCCTCTCTCTCCCCCCTGCCGGCCTGCTCCGTTTTTACAACCTCCTCCACAGCGCACGCGCTCCTCTTTTACAACCACAACCCGAGACGCGCCGCCGCTCTTGTCTCCCCCTCCTGCCCCTCGGTCTTCTGTTCCCCCTTTCCCTCAAAGCGCCGAAGAGCGTACGCCTGCCGTACGTATGTGTGTACGTGAATGGCCGAGTGTGCATTAGCGGAGCAAGTGAGAGAGAGAGAGAGAAAAAGAAAGAGAGAGAGAGAGAGAGCCTCCTCGGCCCCGTCGGCGCGGAGTAATAGTGCCGAGAGAGAGCGAGAGAGAGGGAGAGAGAGAGCCAGTCGGCTGGATAAATAAACAAAGGTTAACCTCGCACTGGGAGCTGCTCTCGGCGAGCACCGACTCTCCCGGACCACCACCACCACCGAGCAGCCCAACTAACTCCAAGGCGCCGCTTCAGTTCTCGAGGTCGTCCGGATTCCCCCACGACGTATACCTTTTGCATTGAGCCTCCTCTGCAACAACACACAGCTCTGGTGACTGCTCTCTCTCGCTCTCGCTGAGTTTTCGGAGCGCAAGCGAGGACGCGCTGCTGGATTTACGCGCGCGTCGTCCAGTGTGTATATGTGCTGCTCGGCTAGCGAGCGAGTTTCGGCACACTGGCTGGGCCAGTGGTTGTGCTGATTGTTGCTGGGATAATAAGCTGAATACCGATATCCTCGTGATCTTCGCTTGTTACGTTGCTCGAGGAGCAATCGAGTGGGAGGCAATTGATTGCGAGGATTATCGGCGGTTATGCCTCGGTCTTCGTTATTACTGGTTGCATTGTTATGATGAACATTTGTGGATGCTTGCCAAGGTACAGAATTTGAGCCTTTCATGTTTCTTAATGTGCGTACTGGGGCTTATTTCCATAGCTATTAGGTTTTAACATTATTGGCTTGGTTTTTTTTTGTTTCATTTAGAGGATTATTGAAATATTAAGTATTTTAATAGTGTACTATGTATACCAAGTGTGATTTGAAAGAAGTATCAGATTGAAATGGATAATTAAGATATTTTTATTCCTTTAGGTTTTATTCGAAACAAATCGATCAGTGCGGATGGAGTAATAAGAAAGGAATATGAACTCCAGCTTAGGTTACAAGAAGAGGAAATGAGACGTCAGCGTGAACGAGAAAGATTAGCCAGTGAGGCTTACATAAGAAAACTTCAGGAAGAGGAGGAGCAGAAGACTATGCTACAGCTTGCTCAGGACCAACTTTTGGCCAAAACTTTAGCAAAGCAAGATATTTTTGAAAAATCAAATAACAGATACGATCGTTACGGAAACTCAACAACTGTAAGTAATGCAAACAAATTGAATAATCAGGTGAAACCTACAAGTCAGCGGACAGTTAAGGCAAAAGAAGCACTGAATCTTAAAAAACAAAATATAGCTCCTACAAATAAGTCTAAGTCAGAAAGGTATACAGTGAATGCTACAAATTTGACAACTGTACAAAAAGAACCTACTGAAACGATTGGTCTTCAAAAAGCTGTGCCAATTCACAATGCTGTTACTAGAGTTATCACACAGCAGAGTAAGCTAAGTCAACCAAACAATTCGTCTTGCTTGATTGCACCAGTAAGTATAAACAATACTAATTTGCTAAAAATTGATATTTTATAAATATTCATTACTACTTATCTTTACAGGATGAATTTATTGGCTCTTCTTCCAAAATATACGGACAGCAAAGTGAAGAAGAATTGCATGTACCAAGTGACGTTCTAAGTAATAAGAAAAAGAAATTAGGCGTTGAAGTCTGTGTAACAACAGTAAACGTTGAAGATGAAGAAAGAATTGGTAGTGCAGAAAGTGCTGGTAGTCATGATAGTATGAACCAGGAGTTCCATCATTTTAAACCAATCAAAGCATTACCTCGCACACCATTTAGAACATTAGGTACAGTACATTAATTTGCCATTTTTTTTCATGCTGAGCAGAAAAAAAAAGATGTATTATAATTTTAAATTAACTATTTTAGACGGAAAGCAAATAGATCCTAAATTAATCAGAGTACTGCCTATATTAAAGAGAATTTCAAACATTGTGCCAAAGGCTCCATCTCCAACACATACAAAAAAAGTATTTGGCTGTACTTGGAGTGCATTCAAAAGTTAGTAATTCAATAGTATTTAAGATAATAACTTGATATTAAATAATTACATTTGTTATGTTTCATTGTAGGAATAGCGAGACAGCACTTGTTATTGAAAGACTCACTGAACCAATTGCAACAGACGGATATCAAAAAGACTGATTGTAAGTCGGATCAACAATCATCGCGGAGCGTTTCAAGTAAAACTTCAATATCAGTCCTTGACGAGAGTAGCAATATAGATAGCAGAAACGTCGCGTTTGATAACAACAAAAATTACACAAAAAACATGGCTGGTAGTAGGGTTGTCAATGGCACTGAGCTTGCCAAGAATGACCAAACAACAAACAGCGTCAAAAACACAAGTAAACGTAAGCCACGAAACGGTCAATTGTCCAATAGCCATAAAAAGAAGCCTTCAAAGCCAGAAAAAGAGATCGAAGTGGTACAGATCGATGACGACGATGATGACGTTAACGTAAACGAGACAGACTGCACAAACCAAGCCCGAAAACCTACACCTGATCCTCTTGCACCTTCACCTGATAAGGTCAATGCATCTCCACTCAGGCCAAGCAGTCCAGTTTTTGAGTTTGCAGCTGTGGAAAATATAGCCGAGAGAATAAAAAGAAGAAAGACATCAAGGGTTGCAATTGGCCATACCGAAAATGTCCAGGTAACGTTAATTTACGGTTGTTGACTTTATTTCATTTAATTTAATATAAGTTTTCTAAATACTTTTAAAACAACAAGCATTTGTCAATAATTTTTAATGTACAATTTTTGGCTTAGGTCAAATCGGCGGAGCGCCCAACAAAAGCCAAGAGTAAAAAGCCAAGCACAAAAGGTCGTAAACAAAAAACGAAAAAGTCAGAGGAAAGCGCCTTGTCGAAAGCAACGAAAACTAAAAAGAAGAAGGTCGTCGTAACAACGTCAGTTACGAGTCACATAAAAAAGTTGGCGGCAAAATCGGCCAAACGACCAAGGTACACCGAGGATAGTGAAAGCGAAGAGGAGCCTGAGGAAGATGAAGCTCCGATAGTGGAGACGTCTTCCGCTACTACGCAACAGCCAGTTCCACCTCCTCAGCCGCTCGAAAAAACGAGCGAAGACAGTGCGCCGAAGCGTGAAGGTGTGCCCAGCCCATCACCTCGCAAAAGACCACGCAAGAATGCCAGGCCTATGCCGAGAAAGCAAAGGCAGCCTATTTCTCCAGTGGCGGAAGTGCTTGATAACTCGCTGAACAATGAAGAGGAGACGTTGATCAAGGAACAAGAACGTCTTGAGCGACTGGCTGAGCAAGAACGCCGTGATCGCGAGTTGGCTTTACAGCTGCAAGCACGCTTCGACGCAATGGAACGCGTGGCTGGTAGGACACGGCGTGGTGTCGCGCGATTACCCGCTACCAGTCCTCCGTTAGTTGACGTGATGGTCGAGCAGCCGCAGAGGCCACCCCAAAAGCGCCCGGCTGTTAAGTAGGGTTCGGACGAAGAAAAGACGACTAGAATTCTCGTGACGATCAAGCGAATGCGCGGCGCTCGCTTCCGCTCGTCCGTTGAGTTCCGGGCCACGGGCTCATAGTCGTCTCTTTTTCATTTTTTCTCTTCCCTCTCTCTTTCCTTTTCTGTCAGGGTATCTTTTATAATCTTTCTCGGTGCATGTGAGTCCGAGGATGAGAGCACGGCGATCTCGGATATTAGTTCTCTAGTCACGACTATGAGTTTGGGCGCGAAGCAAATGTGTGCTGTGTTTTGATGACACCAAGCTGTGACAGCGATATGAAAACATTTTTAATAGACTAGCGTTAGACACTCTTAACTGAGAAGAACGAATGGTTAATGAGAATGTATGATTGTCGTCGAGAAGTTTTTAAAGAGTCAAGAAATAATAAGTACTCGAGATGTAAAAGAAAATTGATAAACTTAAAATTAATCAGTTTAGTTTATGACCAGAACTAATACACCAATTGTATTACTTGTATTAAATTGTGATCTGTAACATACATTTTAAATTGCAATTGCAAGCAATTTTATGGTAAATGTTTAATTGTATTGAATTACTTAATCATATTTGCAAAGTAAATTTACAATGGCTCAGTGTCAAAATCATTTAAATTATTTTCCACAAATCATCACTATCTTCAGAAATGTTGATTTGCCTGTATTAATTTTATACTTGACTCTTTGTGAACTTTATTGTAATTAACGCTACTTTATCAATACTTTTTTTTTACAACTACTATTTTATTTTAGTACCAGTGAATTGAAAGCCAAAAGTACACAATTTTAAAACACTTTTCTTGTTGATAGTAAGATTACTCATTATTTAATTTAAGATGCAGATTCCAGTGCCATTAATAACAAAAATAATGTGAAATATTAAAAATAAATTTTATTTTTTATACATAATTGGTAAAGTAGCATTCCTAATTATGAAATAAGCACAAAATTTAGATTTAATTTTTTTCTGCAAAATCAAATTGTGCTTTGTCAAAAAATTGAGTCATTTGTAATTTAACGTCCATTAGAAGTAAACGCAAATCTTTAGTTTTTAATTAAATTGATTATATGCATTAATGATTCATTTATCTAATGTAATTATCCTGTAGAATGGTTCCTATTTCAGTCTCTGAGAACCAAGAGATGTTTTAATAAGAACATTATTTTACATTTTTTTATTGTAAAAAATGTCATTTGTTAATTTAAATGCATATATATAAAGCATATAACGATATTTCATTAAGTATGTGTTTCTTTTCCGTAAAAAGATGAGAAATCAATCGAGCCGGTGCGGTTTCGTTTCCTACAAAGTGTAATTTGAGAGAATGGCCACTGCTGAATGACTGAAAACTCTTATTTTTACCAGTACTGTATCAATTTTGAATTTATAAAAAATTTTTAACGTGAACATAAATATAAGTTTTTAAAATTTTAAATACTCAATTGCAAAGTTCAATCCAATAATGTAACATCATACATTGTATTTGTATTGCCCTTCTAACAATGGAAGAAGTTTGCATTGGTATTGATTTTCTACATTTTTTACTTGGTATGCTATTTTAAGAACAAATTTTGTTAAATTATATCTTTAATATTTAAAATTAACTTCATGAAAAATTATATGTAAAAATAATATATACATAAAAAATTGAGTACAACTTTAGCAGTGGGCATTTTTGTACCTTATTTTGCATACATAATGCAAAAGATTCTACTGCTTGCAACTTATACGAGCAATTTAATTATTCGTGAATGACAATTATTTTCTTATGAATAAGTTTCTTTATATTTTATAAGTTTAAACAACAAAAATACTGATCACTGGTCTACTTTATCTATGTATCTAAAAGCAAAAGCAAAAAAAAATCACATAAAATGTAACAAATAAATATTTTAAATGTGCAAATCAGGACTATAAGAACTGATCTAAATGAGGTAGAGTCCTGATTTCACATTTTACAAAAAATGACTGCTATAAAAAACTGCGCTTTAACGGCCCCTAGTAGTTCATCGTAACCCGCTTGTACAAATAACATGCGGATAATGTTACGACGAATAAAGCTTCAACAGTCCGTGACGCGAGAAATGTATATTTATTATTTTTGTACTTCGCGAGCGAGTATGTCGCTACCTGCACATCTATGCAAATATGATATATAATCATGTGTAAAATATCAATTAGTTGTATAATCTGTAATTTAATTTGTATAATACCATTGCAGTCCGTGCGCTTCGTCGTAATCAGAAGTTGAGAGTAAAATAGCAAGGCCCAGTGAGCTACGAGTGAGACGAATTAAATTCCGAAATTACTATGTCATCGATACCATCAGTTGTATACGAATGTTTTTTTTCGTAATTCATGGTTTTTATCGGTATTTTGTTCACATGTCAGGTTGAGCAAATAGAGATGCGTAAATGATAAATATTTTTATTCGACAAGTTTGTGAATCTGAAGATTGTATAAAACGCTTTATATATAGCTTATATATTATATTTTTTATAATTAGTATATGATTAAGAAAATATGAGTGCTATAGATTCTTTAGAGAATTTTAAACAAAGTATTCCTTCAAACAAACAAATTGATTTACTCGTTTCTTTTCCGATAACAGATTCATTTTGTATTTTTGTACAGATAGTGGTTGCTGAAACGTTAAATCAACTTGAACAATTTTTTCATTTTAAACCATCAATAACGGTTACTCGTCTGATCGGTGAAAAAATTGTTAATAAAATAAAAAAAAATTAAAAAAAAACGAAGTGAGGAATGAAATTACAAGCGGGAATTGATAATATAATAAATTTGTACATGTAAACATTGAACCCCTGCGAAAAAACTGCTGTCAAATATTAAGCGTAATGCTACGTAGATTTAAAGCTTCGAATTAAGCTCTAGTTAATTGTAAGAAATAAAAAAAGCGATCTTTCTCGATTGATCAGTATATATAATATTAATAAGCGTGTTAATAATTACCTTTACTATCTTTACTAAGTAAACGTGCTATTTTTTTCATAAACGACACATGCAATTCGCAGAAATGCAACGCAAGATCGTATACATCTTGGATTTCTTCCATTTACAATTAAAAGATATTTACTTAGATAGAAAGATAAAAATAAAAAAAAATGTGCTAGGGACAATTAATGCCGTATCAATTTTGACTTCAGCACCCCTTGATTTTTCTTTCTTTCATAAAAGACTATAAAAACAGCAATGTTTTTGAAAGAAGAAAACCTAACGTGCAAGGGAAAAAAACGAATGAACGCTCCGATTAAAATTCATGCCCCGAAAATATTTAAGTTGTAAATAAGTGCATTTTTTTATAAGACGAATTTATCTTGCAGTATATACGAATGGAATAAGAGAGAAATAAAAATTCATGAGATTTGTGTCCGGTTACGAACATTGAAGTAGAAAAGTTTAATTTTATATGTACATTATATAAGAAAAGAAAAACATGAAGTCTTAAATTTGTCTTCAGCAATAGGAAGCGATGAAAAAAAAAAAACATAACTCCAATAAAGTTGTTACAAAGAAAATTGAAGAGAAAAAAAATTCAATAAAATTTATTAACTGCAATCAACCAGTTACAAGTATATCCTTTCAACAATTTTCTCATCCTTCGTTTTTATAATTTTACAAACACGTTTTTAAAATTGTTCTTCCTAATTTTATAATTTAAAGATTACCAAAACCAAAAAATTCTGTCCAATTACCTCCTACGCACTCCATTATCCTCGAACAATCAGAGCCGCAAGAACTACAGGAGAGCTCCCCCCTACCCGGAAGAAACGGGCCCTCCACATCGTTGGACTTGGGACGAAAAATTGCAGTTACATCAGGAGTGGGGCTCCGGCACTTCCCGGAGCCCGCAACCTAGCGAGAAAGGAGAAAGTGATTCGGGAGTGCCGGTATGAGATAAGCGGACGTTGAGAAAGCACAGCCTAGTTAGAGCGAGGAGATAATACACACCGAGGGCGAGGGTCGGCGCGATTTGAGCGCGAAAGGAAAAGGACTTGGTCGAAATCAAGCGGGCTTAGTCGAACGCGCAGAACCAACTGGTCCAGCGCTCGTGACGGTCCTGCAAGTGGAAAAGTAAGAAATTATACAGATAGTCGATGTAGGTGAGTGAAAAATGTGCCGAGATACGGTTATTGCGATTTTTAATAACTGAAGATAGAGAAAAATAAAGCTTCGTTTCTTTTTTTTTTATGTTCGAGGATTGTCGAAATTCGGTGTTGTTTCGCCTGAGAAATACGCGCTGGTTGTTTGAGGAAATTTTTGGTAAGTACTTTTTAATATTTTGTTCAATATATAACTAAACATGGAAATTTATCAGTAGTACAGGAACTTCAAAGTTGATTATCATATTTTATAAAAACAAATTTTATCTTCTTGCGATTCACATACATTGTACTTGGATAGAGGGATCAGTAATAATAGTCTTTGTGACTCACGTACGCTATATAGCTATTCACAACAATTGCTAATAAACTTTGCAAATATCTTGAAAGCCAACGTGACTATCTTAAGTCAAGATAAAAAAAAAAGAGAAAAACTAAAAAATCCCAAAAATTCTCCAATTAATAATTTCTCAATTCCAAGCCTACGGATCGCCAAATTGAATAAAATCGCAAAATCGAATAAAAATATAACGCATCCGCTAAAAGCCGAGCAACACAAAACACAGGGAGAGCGGGGTCCGTCCCATCTGATAAGCTCCGCAAGTCAGCAACCTCCTTAGCGTACAGCTTGCGACGTATATAAACGCCAATCCATCATTCTTCTCTCCAAAGCGACACATACTCGACACTAAAAATAAAAAAAAAGGAAAATTCTAAACGTTCAAAGGGAGATTTTATGAACATTCCAGAGCAGTTTAACCCGGGCGGCAACTTTCCCTCGGCAATAAGATCGGTCTTGGTCAAGTCGCAGCAGCTGTACGCGTGCACACACACAGACACACAGAACTGAGAGAGAGAGAGAGAGAGAGAGAGTGAGAGGGAGCATAGCGCACGGCGAGCGCAACGTGACCAGCCACGTGAGAGCTCGCGGATTCCGCGGGTCACGTTGCACCAGGCGTGGGCTCGGCGCTCGCTCTCGCTTCCCTCTCTCGCCTCCCGGCCAAGGCCTGCGTACATGCTGCCGTGCACGCCGCGCCCGCGCGGATCCCGCCTGACGCTCCACGAGTGCGATAGAGAGAGAGAGAGAAAGAGAGCGAATGACGGAGGCTCTGCGCGTTAGCCGACAGACGTGCGCTTACACGCGAACCCGACGTTCTCTCCTAAGCCTCCTGGTGTAACCTCGTCCCCTCGTCGGAATTCCTATTGTTTCTTCGTGCTTGCAAGTTATAAAGTGCGGTGTTGTGCTACGAGGAGCTTCGACTAGTTTTTTTTTATTTATTGTACATGCTGGTGAAGAGATCGGTGCTCGATCGAGAATAACGACCGATCGATTGGCTCGTTTTACTTTTATTAGTGCGGCTTGAATTTTGCCCTGGTGCGAGCTTTGTTTTTGGATAGAAGGTTGAAAGCTGACGAAGAAAGAGAGAGAGAGAGAGAGATAAATTCAGTGCTGAGAGTGTCGAGGAAAAGAGGAGCGAGGGGAGGAGATTGCCGGGCACACGACTACTGGATTGGCAGTGCCGATTGTTCTTTCCAACTTCTCCTTGGCTGCTCTGCCTGGCGACAGCGATAATACGAGTATGTTAATTTCATTATCAAATCGAAAACTTGTACGTAGCTCGGAATATGAGAGTCGAGTATAAGCGCAACGATCATCTGCTTGATATTTCGACCAGGCTGTTGTGACTGGCGAAATATTAATTTGGAGAATAAGCAGTCGCCCTTTTTAAGAGATGCTGAAACTCCGCCTATGCTCAAATAATAATTTTTTTTTATTTTTATTTATAAATGATTTAATGAACTCTTACTATTTATAGTAAAAGAAGTTCATTTTAATCGATAAAAAAAGGAAAAACTTTCGTAAAAATGAAAATTTCCCTCGCGAGTTATCCGAGCGTTTGACAAAACGCCTTATGTAATACCGGCGTTTATTAATTTTCAAGATGTCGTAAAGTGCGATACACAATGCGCCGGGGTACATAACGGAATACGACCGAGTAAATCTGACTCTGAAAACTTTATTCTTACGCTAAGTAGGCAAGAGTCTTTTAATTATGTAATTATTGCGAAAATAAAGGTTCGATTGAGTATATTTAGCGAAATACTCAAATCTATATTGAGTTGCAGATTACACTGCTCGTTGGGGTGGCTGGTATCAATTAATTTTATTTTAATCTTGTAATTATCGACGTTATGTACGAGAGTAAAACATTATTTGCAAAATTGCACAGTTGCAATGAGATCTTGTTAATATTTTCCTACTACCATATTCGTTTTATGCATATTGTTATTTTTAATTGTAACGGTAACAGTTACTTCTGTTCGAATCTTACATCATCGTTGGTGAGGCTGCAATTAAATTGTTTGTTTTTCTAGCGTGCATTTCATAATTTACAGCGCTTGATTTTGACCTAGAAATCAAATTGTTGTCAAAACAGTTTGTTCCACAATAATGAGAGCCTTTGATCTAGTAGTGTTTAATCAGCATCGCAATTGATTTTTAACACAATCATCCTATAAATTTTCTTGTATAAATATAACAGTATTTCAGCTATTAAAATCAGAGATTGCAATTTTTTATTTTTTTCTTTCAAATTAACAATTAAAGCTTTTAAAGAGTAATACAAATTATTCGATAATAATATACAGATATCATTCAGCTCATTACCTCACCCAATACTGACCTATGAGCAAAAGCTAATGTGTAGCGAGATTAATATTTTTATTCAATTATTACGTAAGTACAGCTTGCACGCTTTTTCGGATATCTACGAAACGAGCGATATACGCGATTGGCCGATACAGAAGACAATTTAGCCTCGAAATTAACGACCAAACGTAAGAAAGGCCTAACTTCCTGAATATTGCATAAGAAGCATTTGAAGAGAAAGTTTACTTTCACGCCCCGATCGCTCGACAAAGGAGCTCTTGAACTTGTTAAATAATAACATTCGCTCGATCCGGCTCGATCTACACAAGCTGCGGTTGGAACTTTAATTTAAACTAGCATCAAAAGGAATCGGCAATACCGGTACCCCCGGGCTCGATACGAAAAAAAACTTACGTAAAGCCATTTACGAAAAGCTCTTGCCCGATAATGTTGGTCGAATTCGAGGGCGCAATTGGAATACGCGCTCTTACGCAAGTTCCCCCCGCGGCCATTGTATGTAAGAACTTTCTTCGCGCCCGTATATGCTCGGCTCTAAAAGTTATCACAGAAAAGAAAGGTGGATATGGAGCTACTCGAATTTCAATTTTTTTTTTGTTCGGTCGATTGTTTCTAAAACGATCTCGAGACGAGTTCATTTGTTTTCCAACCAAGGTTTTCTGCTGATGCTCGAATACAAATCAGTGTTTATCAAAGTAAACAAACAACGTTCAAGTACACATTAAAAATAGATAAAATCCTCGCGTGTAACAAGCCCGTCGCTACTGTACCGGAGTCAATACAATTCCTAGAGTCATAGAACCCACCGGATGCACCCACGAACCCTAATGAAATCGGCATTAAAGACTCGCGCGAAACCGTCGCTCATTCAAGCGTGCTCTCTACTCCGATAACCGAGACTCTCTCTCCCGGCGCCTGAGATAACCGTCAGTCGTCTGCTGCGCGGGCCGTTTTTCCTCGTTCGCACACGCTGCTTACACATAGCCGGAGAGGAAAAAGTCGAGGTTTCTGGAATGATCGAAGCGCGAACGAGCCACAGCGAGATGCCGCAGTCCGGATGTGTCTTTGCCGGCTGGAGCTTCCGATTCCAAGCGGCTTAGCGTGGATTCATTTGCGATCAACGAAAAAATCGAAACACGCGATCGAGGGTTTTTTATTTCGCGGATTCGCGTGTTGGAAGCGCAGACTATACGCTCGGCCTCGAGAGTCTTAGACGCGCGATTCTTTTATTTACTGGACCGAGGCCAGACGACGAGGAATCCTCGATGCAGCAGCGATAACGATGAAGGTCTGCTTCGACTGCACTTCGATCGCTCTCGGGAATCCGTCTAAGGTTTTAAAAGTCGAATTGCAGCGATGTATATACAGCGTTCTTGGCCACTGGTCATGCATACCGCACGTAAGTGACCGTCACACGCGTCTACAACGCTTTGCTTTGACCTTTTTCAATCGCCTTGTTTAACCAAACGGATGACAGTTGAAAGGGCAATCTTGAGCAAAGCGATCCCTTTCATTTCTAAATGGTAAAAATGTCTTACCGAAATTTTTATTCAAATTTAACATTTAGATAATTTTATTATTATCATACAACGCGTGTCTTACCACACACGGCATGTATCTTCTGATACAATACGAAATTTCAATTTGATACACAATTGTAAGATTCAGTGCAATACGAGTCGCGTATGTATAGTCAGGACTCTTGGTTGGTCGGCACTATACACGTTTACCCGAGCAAAATTTGCGCGCGCATTGATACCAGCATAAGGCCTGCACGTCGCGTGCAGTTTATGACGCACATATACGTCGGTCGCTTACTGTCTTAGACTTTGCCTCGAGGTTACTGCGCGGTAGTATTGAAAATGACGTTTTAGCATGTGTATAACCGGATATTAAGATCAGAAATCAAGCAAACTTTGGAATAATGTAATTTTAATACAACAAAAGAAGAACAATCATTTCTTTGGTATATATACGATGCCACAACAATTTCGTCGGGCATTTTTGCCTTGCGTAATCGAACAATAATCTAACAAACGAGAAACATCGATAGCGCGTTCGGCGCACGTGGATCGGAGAAAAGTGAAATGCGAGCCTAACGTAACTTGCGAATTGCCGCGACTAACGCGAACGACCAAGATTGCAACAGGAAAAGAACGTCTGACGAGGCATTTTACAGGCCTGCAGTCGAAACAAGAACGAGGTATCGCGTTCGCGGATGTGAGATGACGCAGGTCGACGATGAAAAAAGAAAAGAAAGGAAATACAGACATTTATATAAAATTCGGAATTAACCTGCTGCGTGTGGCTCGATCTGAGTAATTAATGTTAATTTTTTCTTTTAACGATCTTTTTTGTGTGCTCTCTGTTCTATTATAAATCTGCTTAAGCTTGTAGTTTAGGCCGAGCGATAATCAACGAAATTTGTAGCCAATTATTTTGTAAGTATCAAGGGTAGAGAGAATCGCAAGGATTATACTGATGATGTATCGAAATTGTGTAAGGCAGTCGCGATTATGTTTATGCGGCGCTTAGGTATATTTCGGATAGACATTGCTAACCAATTTTGCATTTTGTGCGAGTCCGACAAAAATAAACTTTCCTAATTTGTTGACATAATGCTCGCTACGTATAAGCACAAGGTTTTTTAAGAAAAATACCCAAGGTGGCTTACGTAATTTCGAATACGTTATCAGCGTCAATAATATTTTATCGAATTGCGTTAAGCGACAGTTAATACATTGTGCCGTCGGCTAAAAGAGCTTAGTGTTGGCAGATCAAAGCTCGTCGTATTACATGAGTTTTGACGAAATAATTGTCCAGGCTATTTTTGCGTTTAACTAATTAGTCCAATATCGTTGAAAAAAAAAGAATGGCTCGAAGAAAATACGGAAAACTAAAATAATTATTTTCTAAGCGCTTTATCCTCTTGGCATGTATACCAAGCGAACTACCCTTACACAAGAAGCTTGGACAACGTCCCTAGAAAGTGTGACGAAATTACAAAAAAAAAAAGGAAAAATACATCAAGTTAAATCCCTATAATTTTAATTGTAGCTAAAGCAATGGGCTAGTAGGGTATAGGAAAAGAGGGGGATATCGAACAGCACGCCGTGTTTGGGTTATGCAATAGGCTCATCAGCGAGCGGTTATGTATGTCGTAATAGTGTGCGTACACGTATAGATTTGTATAAGTAAAAATTACTATATTGTATAGGATTTTGGGGACAGACTCGATGTATAGAGGAATTTTACTACATGTATAATACT
>JAPYYQ010001516.1:0-49168 GCA_030522585.1 Anagyrus pseudococci
CCCCCTCTGTGTGGAGCGCAGCGCGCGAGAGAGGCGCGGCTCTCGCGCGCTCTTTGCCCGCCCCCCCCCTGGCCGCTCTCTCTCTCTCTCTCTCTCTCTCTCTCTCTCTCTCTCTCTCTCTCTCTCTCTCTCTCTCTCTCTCTCTCTCTCTCGCGGCGCGCCAAATCGGCCCAAATAAAGCGGCCTGACGACGCTTCGTCTGTCTTTAACGCGCAATCCCCCCCCCCCTACTCTCGACTATACGTCGATTCCCCGTCTGCTATACTCGCTTTTGTGGAATCGACGCAAGGTCGCGAAGCTTCCACCGGCCTTTTTCTTGCCCGTGGATGCGTTCTCTCCTTCTTTTTTTTTTTTGTCTATACGGGCCTGCACAGCTCGGTGCTTTGTTTACAGGAGGAGGCTGTCCGTTAAACGGCTATAACGTGTTAATAAACGTCGTCGACGCGAACTAATTATTCGGCGAGAAGAAAAAAAACCACACCTGTCCGCCAACGAACGCGTACGCGTGTGTGTCCCCTTGGTATACTCCTCGAAACTGATCGATCGTTCGTCAGAGTCCGAAACCTCAATTAACCAGTCTGAAAACGACAAAAACGCATTACCTTCTGTATAAAAGAAGAAAAAGAGAGAGAGAACGAAACATTTCCTCGCCTCTGCTTTCTACTCTTGGAATCTCGATGCCCTCGCTTGCTGACAAACAAAAGTCCCTCTCGCACAGTGGGATAGGGGAGGGTAAAAAAGACAAACGCCGGGTTTCTTTCTCTCTTTAACTATACGCGTTCTCAGCGGGCCTCTTTGCACCTCCGGGTAAAAGAGAGCCGAGCGACGACGACGAGAGAGAGGATATACGGCGCCAAAAGTTCGCGGAGCAGGTGTAACGCGAGGTGCTCGACCTACATTCCCCGTCTCGTGCGCGTCCGAGCTCATCTCTCCTTCTCGCTCACAGACTCGGCTCGGGTCCACGAATACTACCTCGGCCATTTCACGGCTAGGCCATTCTGGACTTTAAAGGGATCGTTGGACAAGACGAGAGGTCTTCTTGTCTCGTGCTTCTGTTCTTGGGAATGCGATGCTGTGGAAATTGTTTTGGCGGTTGTTAATCCGTGTATTAAATCCCTATTGATAATTTGTTTTTTTATTACGTCAAAGTATTAATGACGAACGATATGAAAATTAATTTTCGTGAAATTGACAAATCTAGTGTCAGGCTAAAAAAACCATTACACATCAACATTAACCTTCATTTCACACAAATCTACACGATTAATAATACCCTGCGACTCTCGAGCGAGAAATCAATTCTAAATTATCTCCTACAATATATCAAAATTTTCAGCTCATCAGCAAAATAAAAAAAAACAAAACATTTAATTATCTCCACAACAAGGTCAACATCTCACGTGATAACGCAATATCAAACTCAACCTTAAAAAAAACGAGATAGTGTAATAAACGAGCGCAAAAATGTCGTGAAGCAAAAAAAGACGATCCACAAAAAAAAGTAGCAGCAGAAGACGCTTAATATCAAGCGAAATGACAGCAATGAAGATGGGCCGCGGCGCCAGGAGCTGACGATCGATGATGGACCGACAGATTCCTAGCAGCGCACTTGCCACCCTGCGCTGCATTCTCGTGACGTCGTTATCGAGCGAGAACCTCGGACCCTACGATTACTCGCTTAAGCAGCAGCTGACGAGACGGCGCCAATGGCAAAAGCTCGCAGGTACAACCAGCGCCTCCGACGATCTAAAAGAGCCGGAAATTGCATTACCAGCACCTTTTTTTCTTCAAATTTAACACGATGCCCCCTCTGCACCCTCTTGTCATCGGTATTTTTTTATTAAACTCGAATGGGAAGGTTTTCTTTTTCCTGAAGGCCAGAAGAAAATAGGGAGAGCAAATTTTATCTTTCATGGTAAAATAGTGTTGGAAAAGTCTTTATCAAGTTTTTTTTTTATCCTTCCTTCTTCGATGAGAGAGAACTCGTATTACAGCGAGGGTAAATGTTTGCCTAGGAGAAAGCTTTTGGAGGGGGTTACTCTCGGGTTAATTGTTCCGTCGTACGTAGCTGCTCGGGCGTTTCACTGTCTTTATCTAAGCTTGTAATTTTGCGCTAAGTGAAATGCATATTTATATTTCTGAAATATTAATTAAGCTACTTTTGTTATCGAGAGAAATATATAGCCGAGATTACGGAAGTGTCTACCATTGGACGTGAGACTTAAGTGGTAATATTAATAGTTACCGTCCTGATGTCGGACTAATACCGTTTTGATTGATGCCTGGGAATTTGAGAATTTTATTAAAATTAAATTATTAATTGCGGGGAGAAAATGATTAAGTTTTCGTTTCAGAGGAGAAACGTACATATTTTTTCTAAATTACACGTAGATACATATATCAAATAGTTTTGAGTGTACAGAGTTAAATCTCAAATTAGGTGTACACATTAGACGAAGAATGTCGTTGATTCGTTTTTTTTCCTCGAGTTACAAAAGAAAAATACTGTAACCGACTTTATGGAACAAATTTAAAACTGGGTATATTAACTTTCCTCTTTTTCCCCGAGGAATTCTAAAAGCAGAGGAAGTACCGAGTAATTCTAAGTTTCTAAAGCTGCCCTGCTATTATGAAATTCGCCGTCGAGTTCTAAAATTATAAATCTTATGCGTCGCTCGTACGACTTTTTAATGCGACTCAATATTGTCCTCCGAAAATTGGACCCTCCATTATTTCTTCGCAGCTCGTTTACGTCACTGCGAAATAACATAAAAAATACAAATTTCTCCAATAATGAAAAAGCCGAATTTCGAAAGGTCAAATTCGTCATAGTTATACCCAAAAGATAAATCCTCCGCTGCGCGACACCCACACATCTCACAGCAACGTATCCTCTGGTTCCGGTGTGGTCTCGGAAGCAGCTGGAAAAATCGATAGCGCAGTTGCGCCGAGCGTTGGCGGAGCCGCGCGAGAGAGTAGCCAGTTTCGCACGCTCCTTTTCACTTTCCGTCAAGCCGCTCCTCCTCCGCAGGTGGGAGATGACCTAACGGCGCCAGATGAGGTCTGGGGAGAGGGGGGATGGGAACTTTCGAAAGCGTATATAGCCCATCGTTGCGCCTACACACGGAATCCCGGCATTTGTTGTGCTCGCCTGTCTACCGAAGATTTCACGCTGCAGCTGGATTATCGATGATGCGTAATGGCGCGTACACCGAGAGAGCCAATGACTGCGCGAACGAGAGCCTAGTCTGCCGCGTGGTGGTGGCAGACTTTCTTTTCGAGAGTAAATCAGCGAGATTGATAGCGATCGTCATTATCCTTTCCTTTTTGTTTTTATTATTTTTATGGAACGCGTATATTTCTCTCTTTTTTTATTATATCGAGTTTTTTTTATTGTGAAATGGAATGGATTGTAATTAAAATTATTTTTTTATATTTCGGTACATTGAAAAAGAAACGAAATAAACACACAGCGTCGATCACGGAAGTAAAACACTCTACGCTTCGAAATACGAAAAAAAACCAAACCAAAGAAAAAACCGCAGAAAAAAGTCTCTTCGTTCTTCAGCGCAAAAAATTGCATTCGCCAAAAAAATAGCGTAGCCCAAAACGACTCCGAAGAGCAATATAAAAAAAAAACAAAAAAAGAAATAAACGTCCCCGTCGATATTAAAAAAGCCAAGCCGAGAATCGCAAAAGGCCATTGGCGCGCGTATACGCGTTGGAGAAAGCGCTGACGTTCATGGGGAAGCGTCGGTCGATATAGGTTGTTGGGGGGGCTATCCTGTGTGCGTCGGTTCATCATCTGGGCGCGTTACGTGTGAGATAATCGCATCGCGCTCATTAAAGTCGGGTGTGAAACGACGTAAGCCTCGTGTTGCCGACTGGTCGTCCCCATACTCGGTAATTGACGCCTGAATTGATTTACCGCGAGATTAATAATTATCGCCCCCGGGCTGCGTGAGCGAATGCTCAGGTTGCTTGTTATATGCTTCAACAAGGCTAGCCCGAGGAGGAGAGCGGGACGCTTTTATAGTTTGAATGATTTAAAAGGCTCGGCGAAGAAATTCCGATCTGGCTAAGTGGAATTCTTCTTTAATCGATTATTAGATCACCAAATGACTTTTTCTCTCTCCCCTTTTTTGTTTGCGCCCCGACGCTTCGCTGAAGAAGTTTTAATCGGTTTTCGTAAAGCTCTTAACGATGGCATATATATCCGGTTCGATTATTAATTTTCGTTTCTTTTTCAGTCGTAGGATAATTGTCATGAAATCTTTTTATATTACTTAAAATTTGTATATAAATATGTAATCACGTGATTAAAAATTAATCTTTGAAATTTTTCATTTGTTTCAGGTGAGTACAAGCATACTGGTCTCTTTAACCTAGTAAAATAACAGTAAGTTTATATTATTTATACTATCCTGCGTATTCTACTTTTAAAAAGCAAGCTCGCCCAAAATCAACAGATAAATTTCGTTCAAGAACCTTTGTTTGCCTGTATCATAAGTAGTGTCAATTACTTGCGTAAACAACGTCTTACAAAGTCCAAATAATACATCTTTTATTCTTTTGAAACTCGTCTCAAGTTGATGACAGCTCGTTTTCGTAACGAACCTGCGAATGATCGACTTTGCGAGCTAAGCTCAAACTCCACTCACGCGATGAAGTGGAGAAACAATCTGTAGACGTGCTTTTAGCTACTCAAATATGTAAACATTTCGCGATATGTCGAAAAGAGAAAGAGGGGGAAGCTTAAAGTGCGTTATGGTCGACTGAAAGTTGTATTGATCAATAGGTGAACGGCGAGATAGTGAAAGTCTAAGGTTTTATTAATTCTAATAATTAATTAATTCTAATAATTTCATTATTCTACTACGTTTTAAATTTCTAATCGTCTGGAATAGGTTGTGTATTTGTAATGTAAAAAAAGAGAAGAAAAAATATTTCATCTCTTTTAAGGGTCTATAAGGATATTGGTGCATATTGGCTGTTACGGTAGGGAAATTTTCAATTTTGCAACGCGATGCATCGGAAAACAATTTCTCATTTGAAGATTAAAAATGTGACGACGTTGTACTAAGAAAGTAACATTCCCTTGAAACAAGCCAATTACGCTTTTATTTCTTTTTTTCCCTAGTTTTGTCAAAAAATAGCCATTAGAAATACTCTCATATTAAAAAAAAATATTAATTTTGTTCAAAAATTAATTTTAGCTTATTACATTATTGGCCTTATCAAAGTAACTCCGAACTTACGCTCGAATCACGGCGGCTAAATTATTCTGCATAATATTAAACGCAGTTCTCAACTGCTCAACTTACACATAACGAAATTTAAGACAACTCGTAAACTTCTTAATGAAATCGACGGCATTTAGATTAATCAACGATATTCGCCGTGAAATGGACAGACACAGACATTCAGCCCTTAATTATCACAAAGCAGCGTATGACTTACAGGTATAATTCCTTTGAAGCTCAATTCACCCAGAGACCAAAGAAAAAACCCTTATCATCTACTTAAACAAATAGCACTCCTACGATATTCATCTGCAGTAACCGAACCCAAACTACCCTCATTGCTAATGACGCAGTTCGAAAGCCACGATTCAGGAATAGAAGCCCCGTTCTCGAACGCAGCTGGGCAAAACATAGCCGAACACTCCGGGGGTGTCTAGTGCTTTGCCCGCTAATCCTCCGGCATCATTAGAGCTTGTCTTTGAAGTTCCAATCTCCAGAACACCGAGAGGAGCGAGTCCGCGAAGGCGAGAATATTAAGGCCTCTCGCAAGCGGTGAATTCGGTATTCTGTATAAGAGCACGCTCGAGCCGCTAATCTCTTGAGCATTGAGGTAGACCCTCCCAGTACACCCGATATCGCTTTATTCAGATACATGAAAGATTAATCTTGAAACAGTTTATTTTTGTTCCCCAATTAAAAATTCGCTAACCTCGTCGAACTGTCATTGCCAGCCAGAAGCATACCCATCAGGGCACGCAAGCCTCGTGCTCGAGATATTAAGTTTGCAGAAGCTCCCGCGCGAATATAAAGCGAGAGAGTGTCTTTCACCCTGTATGTCGCCGTAGCCTCGGCAAAGTTCGAAACTCACCCCGTCTCTCTCGCGCGAGGCAGGAGACGCGTGTGCTCTCTCCTCGTGGCGAAGTTCGCTTAGGGGAAGCCCCATCTAGCTCGAAGACTGACAGCGGACTCGACGTAAAGCCGGTTCTACATTTTCCAAACGTACTAAAGCGGCCTGTCTCTAGTGCTCTCTTGTGTTGTCTGAGTTTCGCGAATGAGTCTCTTTTTCCAAAGTTTCTTTTTTTTTAGAGCTCTCGAGCCACTGCATTCGGGCTTTTGAATTGAGAGGAATGGAGAGATGGGACTTTGCTCGGGGTATTGGAAAACTGATCAGTTTGAAAAGGATAAGTTTTTTCTTCTTGTTTTTTTTTGGAGGCTTGTTATGGTACGTGGTCGGTTGTGAATGGTCCTGTAGGGGAGGGGATATAAGTACTATTTTGTGGAGGAATAATTTCGTTTTTTTTGGAGATATTGTATATTGAATTGCTTATTCTTGGAGGTAAGTGGCTTACTTGTCCCTTGGCTTGGATTTTCCTTAGCAAAAGTAAGTGTTATGCATTTAGTACGGATAAAACGTCCGTCAAGTGAGATAAAGTTTATTCGGCGAATGAACAAATGGATCTGCATTTGTAAATGCAGCCAAATTCAGATGTTTGAGAATTTTTAGAACCTTTTTGCTTTGGGCGTCGTCCAACGGAGATAAAAAAGCATTATAGGCTCCAGACGATTCTAAAAAAAAAGAATCGTCCTGGCTCATAAATTTTATAATCTTTGCGTGAAAGTTCATAAGTATGTAAAATCAGAACAAAATAGATCATTTTCTTAAAATAGCTTTTACGGTTCCTCGAGTCAGACTAAACATGAATTTGCTTTGAATAAGATTATACTGAACTTATATTGTATTTTTACGTATAGTCTTATATTTATAAACAATGTAATGTACGATAGGTATTGTATACTTTTAATAGTTATATACAACAAAAAGTTTTTTAAACAATCCTATTGTTCTACATTTACGTTAAAAAAAAAAACCTATTTTCTATACCATTTAATTACCGCTCCGCTTCTTTTGTTACTCGACGTAGGTCAGCGTAAGAATTGCATCTGATGATAATATAGAAAACTTGGCTGACGCGCACTCGTTCTCATCGCCAACGGTCTGACAGGACGAATATTTCAAGATTCGCCACTTACGGCTCTCTCGAAATTCACTCCAAAAATATTCAACTAAGCTTACCAGAATAAGAACTGAGTGATTACTATCGACTGAACGACCAAGGATTTGCTTAATGTATTCCGACATCCGATAATTTTTTTAAGAAAAATTAATTGGACTATTTTAAATGATAAACTCTTAGTTTCCTTTTTTTAATGTAAAGTTTATTGAAAAAGCCAAATGATACAATAGGCAGCTCCGACGTCCTCGTAATCCTTTGAGCTTTCTCAGTTCCCGTCCCATTCAGCCCACTTTTGAGCAACCACTCGAGATTTCTTTTATCTGATATATTTTTTATTCAATAGGAATAAAACGAACTTAAATAGACCAGTACAAAAATATATATTCTGTATAGTCAAAAAACGCTTATCAAATCACAATCTTTTAAATATTTTCGTCTGCTTTGTCTAGACTGCTATTTTTTTCTAAATAACCTCTCAACGAAGCAGAAGCGAATTTAATTATCAAACTAATTTCAAGCGCATATCCCCTGGAAATTCTATCGCACATCCTGTCATAAATCTCTTATTTTTGCAGCGGTGGCAGGGAAGCAGGTGCAGCGATGAAAAAAAAAACAAACTTTTATATCCGTCTCTGGGTGTGAATAGCGCGAGGGAAAATAACGGCACATCGTTTCTCCGACGGAGGAGTATATAGCGAGAGAGGGTGTCGGGAAAGAAAAATATTAAGCTGGCTCGCCAGCAATCAGCGACGCTTATTCATACCGCTCGTGTAAAGCGTTTTGATCGACTGTATCAACACGTCCTCCTTTTTTTTTCTTCTTCCCTGGTGGCGCAAATTGCGAAAGTCGCGTGAATGCGAGAAGGCCGCGATGTTACTCGCACGTTCTTTTCTTTCAAAGTTTTTCTCTTTTTTTCCGTCCTAACAAGTGCAATAAGAAGAATCGTTTTTGTTTTTGAGTAAACATTTGTTTATTAGATTTGTGGTTTAAAAATTTTTTTAATCCCATTAACTTTTACAACTTTTTTTATCATCTTAATTACCAATAATGGAACTTTCCGGTTACTATTCCACTATAGAAAAGTGTTTGCTCGGCGTCCTCCGTCGATTCATCAAGAAAATGCAACGAAAGCGATTTTTAATCGAGTTATAAAAAATATTCACTCTGTTGCAAAAAACTTTTAATTTCCTGATACTACAAATATCCTTTTAAAACTAGCTTGAACTTGCTTATCAACTGTTTCTATTTCGCTAAAGTATTCTTTAGTCCTTTAATCTCAACTGCTAAAGAAACTTGCAAAGCTTTCTCGAGTTTCTGAAAGCTTTACAACGATTTTCGCATTGTTACAATCAAGTATGCAAAATCGGGATGATTTATAACATTACCTAAATACCAAAACAATTGTTTCGTATATCGTGCAGTGAATCAATTTATATTAAATTTATATTAAAATGCTAGACACCCTATATTCTTTTACGTATTTTTCTCATCGTCACGTCTCTCGCTTCAAATTTTTAATTATTTTCTCCTTTATTTCAACGAAATCTATTTTTATTTCTCTCTCGTGATCATAAAAGTTTAATTTTTCAACTATTTATTTTCTCCTGAAAAAAACTTCCTCTTCTTTTTCTCCTAAATTTTTCCCTACAAATTCAACGATGACTCATTTAAAAATAATGTTATTCAACGGGTTAATCAAATTCAAAGAACAGCAGAATTTCGTCGAGAAAATTCCAGTGTGCATTGGATGCAGGATAAAAGCACAAAGCTGTTTAAGGTTACACGATCACGGTATTTTCGAATCCTGAACCCAGAGAAGTGCACACGTGTGTGTCTATACGTCGAGTGCAGAGCAAACTCGCAGTGGTAACAGCTCGCTCAAAGCAGACGGGGAAAGAGGCTATCGACTTCCACCCCCTTTCTCTCGAGCTTGTTTCGGACAAAGACAAAACGTTAAGATTTAATGGTTTTCTTTTTCAAGGTCGCTTTTGTTTTTGCGAGACTGATCCTTGTTCTTTTAGCATCCATTGCTTCATTTCAACCATTCATTTATTTGTTCTCGGAATCCGCAAGTGGTAGCGTTGCTTCGAACTAAAAATTACAAAAATGTTAATATAATCTTTAATAACAATAAAGTCATCAAACGAAACCACTGCATTTTTAGTAAAATTTACTCGTAAATATTGTTCACTCCAACGAGCCTACGAACATTGATTCAATCTGCTTTTTTTTCCTATTTCGTCATTTTTTTTATCGCCATCCCCGTTCCAATATTTCCTCTCGCAAATGACGTAACCATCGGGAGGATTTTTATTTCCTCCAAATTTTTTTCCCCCGAAAAAGAAGAAAGATCACCGGCTCCCGAAAAAATGACTAAAAATCAATCAGTCCCCCCCGACCCCCATACCATCCACTCGACTATTCAACTCACCCCTTAATTCAATTTACCAATGCCGATAAGGCGTCTCTCTCGCTTGGTCTGGCCAACTCGTCGCTTAACCCCGAGGACGAGCCGACTACCAATGGAACTTGGTCTCCACTCGAGCACTTTTCGAAGCACTCGAAGACGCCCAGGTCTACCCTTGCTAAGTTGCTTCTCCAAACTCTTGGGCTTTTGCACGCACGCGCGCGCCTCTCAGCAGCGGCGAAGCTCTGTGGCTCTCTCTTGCCTTAGGAAAGATCGATCGACGCCGGCGCCAAGCGCGCGCTTCAACCTCGCCGCGTACGCGATAGCTCTAACGGACTGACGCTCATCTGACGATGGCAGCGGATGGAAGGCCCGGAGAGCTTGGATTAATGTTCTCCTGATTTTTTTATCGAGGAGAGCGACGCGAGCGAATTTTTTTTGGAGGTTTCGTTCTTTGGAGGATGATTTCCGGTTATTTTCTGCTGTTTGGGATTAAAATTTTAGATGTAGCCTCGTTTTTTTTGTTTAGTGATTGACCTTTGCAATTGGAAAGTACAAGCGTTAAGTGGGACGAGATAATTTTATAAATAATTGATCCTTATTTTGTTTAATCTTTCAGAATTGTTTTCGTTTTGTTTTCCATAAATATCGCAACTGATCTTTTTCCGGCTAAGTACTTTAGCAAGTAAAATGTACCATGACATGAATTAAATATAAATCTTGATTCTTTTATTGGGTTTCATATATTTCCCCTTTATTTAATCGATATCGAAGCGTACTGTTGCTTATAAATATATAAAGAGAAATGTGAACTACACAATTGTATGTTTCATTGAAATTCGAAAAAAATTATTAAACAGAAACAAAATATTTTTTAACAAAAAAAAAAAAAATTTTTTAACAGACCAGGAATTATCATTTGGTCGTTGAAATTTCTGGATGTCAAAGTGTAATAGATATCGATGATCAGCATAGGCTCGAGTTCAAAGAGCTTTGTTGTCCATTCCATTGTCGATCTGGCGTTATGTCAATGCAATGCGCTTCACAAATTCGAACATCGTACTTTCCACTCTACGTGTCATTATTCCGAGCATAAAGCACTTTTATGCGTCCTAGATATTTCAGAAACTATTTTGTATTGATGTACGATGTAACCCTCGTAAAAGTGGTATTATATTGAAACATTATAGTTTCTTGCGCAATACACTTGTAATTGTAAGGATCTATCGGAAACGATGGGAAAGTAAGTCTAACGCACCGATATTTTATTTTCCCTCGATTATAATAGTTTAAACGTTATCTCTTGCGTTAGTCGACTTCTGCAAGTAGATTAATATTTTTTCCAAAACTTTAAACGAAGTTTTAAATAATGCAGTGTATCAAACTTTGTTTTTTTTTACAATTTGCATTTGATCTTCATTTGAAAAGTTACGGGACACTGTCTGTTTTACAAATTTGCTTGTTTCAACAAATTTTAGACTATAAACTGGAATACGTTATGCATATCAAGGTACTTTCAAATATTATTCATAAAACTTTACCCTTATAAGCTTGTTAAGTCAGAAAAATATTTTTTTAAAAACTCCTAAATACGAATTAACGAATAAAATAGAAAAAACCAACGTTACATAGTTCCCTTTCAAAATTTAAATTACGTTCGCCACACGCTCGCTACCTACTCTAATAAATCTCCAACGTCCGCTCCATCAAAGAGTCACCAACGCATTTACGAGTCTCCCAGCCGCAGCATTCAACATTAAACCCCAACCCTTCCAAAAATGAAAAAAAAACTCCTGATCAATTAAACAAGTGACATAAAAAAACAAAAGAAAGAAGACAGCTTTTTTATAAGAAACAAGCTCGCATCGATTAGCCTAGCGTGTGGCAAAGGGTTCCGGTGTTAGCCGAGAGGAGTAGCGGCTAGACGCGCAGCCCCAGCCGCGTCGCTTACGCTCCTGTATACCGCCCCCGGCGGCTCCGGAGGGGTCGCTGGCGCTGCTGCCGGGCGCGCGCAATACGGGGGCTGCTGCGACTGCGGCGCTCGGTCGGTCAGTCCGCGGTCGGAGGCGAGCCGAGCCCGACACGCGCGCACGATTTCCATCCTCCCCCCGGACCGTTGTCTCCGGTTATATCAAGTCGTGTCCTGTGCGTGTGTTATCAGTGCCTGTTCCCCGTAAGCCAAGAGGTTGGCTCCGTCTTCGATAACGCGAAAGAGAGGCTCTTGGGGGTATAATCCGAGGCGCAAAGCCTCGAGCCTTTCGCGCTTGCGCCTTATCTGCGAGGCACTCTCTGCTATAGCTCTGTTTTTGCTTGTTAGTTTTGGCGTTGCTCTATGCGCCTCGAGGAGTCGTGCGATTTTTCTACGAAGCTTGTTATACGCATAAAGCTCGCTGTATAAAATGTGTTGTCCAAATTGATGATGAGGGGGAAAGTTAGGGGACGAATGACAAATACGTTTTCGCCAAGGTTATATACCAAGCCGGAGGATACTGTGTCGATATAGGCTCGAGAGAGCGTGTACTCTATATATATTGAAACATCATTAGCGATGTGTCGGCAAATATATGAACTGGGTCGAATCTGTTAATTTAGTCCCCGTTTGATGAATAATCGCTTATCCGCTAACGGAATCATGTAAATCGGACAACGATGTGGAGCGCGTACGTGTGTTTGCGTACGTAGCTATAGTGAAAATAACGTGTAATACCAAGCAGGAAAATAAACATTTTATTCGCTGCCGAAAAACGTACTTGCATTCGATTCATTGCAAATAAACAAATTGCGCTCGGCAATTTATCGCCTCTAATTAAAGTTGCTCATAAATACAAACGAAACGACTAAAATGGTTATGAAGCGAGACCGAAATAAATGCACATTGATCAAATCAACAATGCACGCGTACGTGTACCAGTAACGCGCGCTCTTTCTTACTATTTCACGAGTACAGCTCGAAGCTAACTGCGCACACGATAGCGGCGTTACAAATAACATCCTTCAACTTCGTATGCCTGACGTAAAACGGGTGGGCAGGGGGAAGGGATAGAATTTAACTAGTTCATTCTCTGGGTCCCCACACGAAATTCGCTACGCGTAAAATCGCTTTGCTGTTTGCATTAAACTTGAGAGTACGATCATTATAGCGCCCGGGCCATTTGCATCGATTTATTTCGGCTGGTGAATTTCTCGACTTGGCGAAAATCGAGACACCTCGCTCTAGAGATTCGCTCTTAGCTGATCCGAAAAGCGTAGCTGCTTTAAATAATGAGAGAGGCTTCTAAGAATTTCGAATGAGTTTTGCCTTTTCTCCTGTGTGTTTCGGAATTTGAAAAAATCGTTACTGATGTATTTTGAGCAGGTACTCTTTTAAAGTGAAGTTACCATTAGTATAATTTGTAAGTTATTCTTTTTTTTTTATCTCATCGGTAATAAAATGAAATTGCAACACTCACGCCCAGCGATTACTTAATTAAGGATCAGGCCGTGATAGGATTACGATTTGCTTGGTACCGCGAACTGATTTCTCCGTTGCTTTTTGACAGCTGACGCGGCTGACCACCAGTCATGCCTTAATAATTGGCTCGTCAAGCTGCTATATTCCAACATTGGGGGATATTGATTTTCTCATGAGATTCCCACTGATTTGGAATGCTGATTTAACAAAAGCAAAAATATTTTGAGAGTAACAAATGATTCCTTCATTTTTTATTAAAAGACTTTCTATGTTTCATATTTGTAGTTCAAAATTTAAACAGTCAAAATAGAGTACGAGTAGTATCGAATTCTATTTTGTTTTTGGAATAGGTTAAATAAATATTTTTAACAAATGAAAACGAAAAATGCATTTATGTGTACATTTAGAATATTGTTACTATTTGAAAGTATTCAAATTTTATCAACACATTTGTATCGAGCATACCAAGTGCACAGTCTAGGCTTCCACTAGCTCCAGTTTTATAGTCTAATAATTTTTAGTTCAATCGTTAGTCTTTTTAACCTTCATATCTAGGCAAAAATTAAGTACTGGCGTATCATAATATTGACTTTGCCATTTTATTATGACTCTATCGCCTCAATTCACAATTTCGTAATTATTTTTATACTCATAAACAAAAGACACGTGCCAAAATAAGTTAGATCAGAATTAAGATTTTCGAGTTTGATTTTAAGAAAACGTTCTAAGAAATGCAGAAAAAAATAGATATTGTTTTTCTTTGATCAAACGGAAAAGCTAATAAGTGATAATTGAATTTCCATTGATTCAAAAGAGAAATTATTACGCTTCGCTTGATTATTCAATAAACTTAGATGATTTTTCCGGGAGATTAAGCTAACATAATGCATGATATTTTCAAACTTTATCACCAGCTATAATTAAACGGAATTCTTTTGAAGCTAATTTTAATTAAATCACTCACTGGAAGAGAAAAGGTAATGGATCCATTACCTTTCATCCATTTTTAAATGGCAGAGCAAAAACGTGGAAATCTCCGTTGGCATAAATTAAAGAACACCTTACATTTGAATTGGAATAAAGGCACCTGAAAATTTCGTTTTCAAAATTCAATGAATTAGCAACGCTTAAAAATAAAATTAATCGAATTTAAATATTTTTCCCCTTTTAACCCGTGTGACCTTGACTAGTACTTTCATTCGTCCACATGAAAAAAACCGCACACGACACAGTTTCCTACTTCGAAAACTTTTTAATTTAGTCCAGTGGCAAAAATAAGCTGATCTGCTAAAATTCGAGCGGTCGCGTGTGCGCCGGTTACGATTACGTATACGGAGACGCGATAAAAACGTGCGGGATAACTTTTACGAGCATGGCAAAATCGATGAAAACGATAACGAAGTTGAGAGCGAAAGTTTCGTATCATTATGCTAATGATTTTTCCAATAAGTACGTATAATCGTTGACGAAATCGTCAAAATATTCATTTAAATCGTTCCTGAGAAAATCAAAATTCACGCATTTGGCACGAAAGAATCGCATCGACCAATCAACCAACAAGCACGTTCAAATATCAAACAACACATATACACGCAATACCCACCTTACGGTATAACAATCCAGGCGCGCCTGACGCACTGCGGTTCAATTGAAATCGCAGAATCCCGGGAAAACAGCAGTCGCGGCGTGATAATCGGGCGCGTATGTAGGCTCAGACAGTCGTCGTAAATCCGCGACGACAATGGCCCTGTGGAAAGCCAAGCGCCAAGGACAATGGGGGGGGGGTGCCGGCTAAAAACGCTTCCCCCGTGAATTACATGCCAAGTCGCGGAACAATAGGGGGCCCAGAGCCCGACGACACCAAGTGCGCAAGCTTCGAACGCGCGATATCGTTGAGCTTGCGGGAGCTTCCCTGGAAATGTATTAATTTTTCACCAACCGACGCGCGGCCTTTCCCAAGTTCTCCCCCCTCCTTTTTTTTATTATTTTTGCCGAGTTGATTTGCATGAGAACGACTGGCTGACCTGGTACTAGATTTACCGTCTTTTTCCACTTTTTTTCTCTCAACGGCTTTGAAAGCTGTCTTGAGTACTTGGATGAGGAGTTTCTTTTAATATAACTTCCGGGAGGGAGAGTTTGAGGAGGGTCGCTTGATTAAGAAATTCTCGTTTGAGATTGAAAAAAATTTATTTTTCTGTTGCCTAAATTTTCTGGGTGATTCGAAAAATAAAAATGGGGGAACGTGTCGGTGGGTTTACTGGAATGAAACTCGATCTTTTTGCCAAATAAATTTTTCGAGCAATTCATCTGCAAAGCTCGAGCTCGAAAAACTATTTGACGCCTGTGGCATTGAGCGCGAAAACAATAAAATTAAACGAAGCTCTCAGCAAAACAAGCGATATCCAACACACGTATATCCAAAAGGACACTCGCAGTTTTGACAAAATTTATTCGAGTACACACACGTGATAAAGCGAAACTGTCATTTGGAGCCCTAGAGCTTTCGGGTTTTGAAGAAATTTAAATGCCGCGTATTTATGCAGTCAGTTGGACACGCGGCCGCGCCTCCGTAATTGCGAACTTTTAAAATGTTCGAGCTTTTAATCAAGTTCGTCAATTTAAAAAAGTTTTCTGGAAAAAAATTCAGCTTTAAAAAGCACGTATATTTTAAGGGAAAGGAAAATCATTTCATATTTAAAAATCTTACGTTCAATTTAATACCAAAGTTATGGCTCTAATACTGCGATTCTTCATTCCTTGAAATTGATAAAGCTATCGATAAATCGGCTTTATTGCCCGGATTCTTCCGGAGAAGAATTTCCATTCAGTTTTAACGTTAGTTTCACATTGAAAAAACAAACTTTGCGAAAACGTATTTAAACCATTCGCCAAAAAATAACTGTTCCCCTAACTTTCCCAAACATCAACTTATGCATTTATGAAAAATAAAAAATTCGATAACAAGCAATATTTAACCGACATACTTGGCATCAAGCTGAAATTCACCGTGCATACACAGCGTCTCTCTCTATTAATTCAGCCACCATTATCATCCGGCTTAGAATGCGTCTTTGCAAATCCCAGCACTGGTCGCGCATGTTCAACAGCATCCCTCGAACTTCGTTCCCGTTAACATCCGCATAATGCGAGAGCGAAATAAGTGGCGCGGTGAGGCCCGTCGCAGGCCAGCCGCGTAGCAACGAGAAGTGGCGAGCATTAGAATATCAGATACATAAACCATCGGCAGCCCAGCGGATAAGCAGAGAGTAGTAGTGGACCAGTAGGAGGGAGGGAGGGAGGTGTGAGGGGCTCAGGGTCGGCCATGGGGCTGGGGCGATGTTCTCCGAGCTGTGTAGGGAGACCCTGCGCAAGGCCGCGGTCTGCTACAGCAGCGGTCGGTCCTCGGGCAGCGCCTCGCCCTCGCCACCCTCCTCGCCGCCGCCCTCGCCGTCAAAGTCCGCGGCCGGCGAGTCGGCTAATCACCGGCGCGTCGAGACACGCGACGTCGGCTGCAACAGCCGCATCCAGCAGCCCGAGCAGCAGCAGCATCATTACCAGCTGGAGTCTGGATACCTCATCAGACGATCGACCAGCCCCGTCGAGTTCCGGGAGTACGTTTGTGCGAGATATCACATGACTATACATACACTCTTGCTATGTCAATTCCAACCTGCCCTCCACTCTTGTTCCATCCCTCTCTCATTACTTTTTGTTACTTTTTCTGTCGCGTGCGCACGCAGCCACATTGCTTTCGAATTTTTGTCTTTCCGCATTGATCGATCGGCTTTATTTCCTCTAGTCATTTCGCGCATATTTCAATTTTAACGCACCGGAAAGGGTTAATGTTGAATCAAACGCGTATATATATGTACAGCAAGAACAATTGGTTGAATATAATTCGCCGGGGCCTGTATAGTCGTTAAAACTTTTATCCGCGATAGCATCGGTCGAAAGAGTTTCATCGCACACACACACACACAAGCCGCCCGTACGAAACTTTGTGCACACGAGAAGGAAAAACCGTATCAAACCCTTGCTACTCCCGCAGTTCTCCAGAAAAGTAAAAAGCCCCTCCGCCCCGTAATTCAATCCTCTCTGCTAAACTCTCGCGAGATCTCGAACTTGAACAAAAAAAAAAAAAAACAAAAAAAAATAAAAGCCCGACCCGAGGGAGCGAGCCCCTACCCGCCAGCCCCCACCAACCCCCACTCCCTCACAGTCTCAGAGCGAGGCCACACGAAACCATATCGACTGACGTGTCTCGCGCGAACGTGCCTCCCAGAAGCCGAAAGCGAGCCAAAAACCGAAAAACCCGCAGGAAGCGCACGGCAACGCCGACGAACATCAGTACTCGGCGTACGAGCGGCTTGGACACTCGGGACGGCAGGCGCTTGCCGTACGCAGCGAGCGTTGATTACGCGACGACGACTACCTCATCGTCGTCCACGACGCAGCAGCGCAATCGCTCCTGCCAGCATTACCACCAGAAGCGCGGCAGATCAGCCTCGCCGGATATGCTGCGCGGCTACGACGACGGCAGGGACTCGTCCGGCTCGTCCTCCGAGCCCGACGACAACTCCTCCAACTCGGGAGACGAAGGTAAGTTGTTGGTATGCCCCCAGGGGGTGACTTGTGAGATTTGGGAGTGGTTTTTATTTTTTTACGACGGTAATACCCTGTGGCGAATCTCTTTTACTTTTATATGCGTTGGACTTATTTATGATTAGTGCACAGAGTCATACGCACTCGTGGCTGTAAGTTTAATGTTTAATGCGTCAGAGGACGGCAGGGGGGAGGTCTATTAATAATGCACAATTGCGGCGCGACGACTTTTTTCGAGTGCCAAATTTCCGCTCTTGGAGAATTTCGAAATCTCTCTCTCGGAGCTTCTTTTTTTGGAGAGACTATACGTTTTTGAACCATTTGTTTCAACTGTTATATGGTATATCTTTTGAAATTCCAATCCACACGCTCCATCCATTCGAGCGAAATGTAAAATATACGTCCAAATTTTAAAATGTTTATTCGTTATAAAGCATAAATTCGGTTATTTAACCATAACCCGAAACATTATCGCGCGTCCTCTGCAGATTTTACCAACCTGTCAGCAGCACATCCGCGAACGCATATCCCCCAATTTTCCCGAAAAAGCCAACCAATGAGTATACACATGTATAATCCGAAACAGACGACACCGAGTGTATTTATTTAGTTTTTATCAGTCAAACAGTCCTCCGCCAGGCTATCCTCGTTCTCGCGCGCGACTAAAGCACGTGACTGGAAGAATCAACGAGTTTTTCCTCTTTCTCTCTCTGTCGCGGATGTGTGCGCCTAACGTCGCGTGACTCGAATTCCCGATTAATCGAGTTTACTCGAGGATATTTGGACGTGCCCATCGTATCTGAAGTCCAGTTATACCAGCTCTGAATCTACATTTCTTAAAGATGGTTCAATTTTGTATTTGTCGATTCTTTAAAGTAAGATGATTGTTTTTGTCGATTCTACATATGTGTCTAAAGAGAAAACAAAGTTTAAATAAATTTAAGCGCAAATGAAAGTACAACAATGCTCTTAAATTGAATCAAAAGGAACTTTTTCTCTCTCATAAAAAATTTCCCGAGCCTTTTACGTTCCGGAACAAAAAAAAGGGTAGTTAAAAAACTTTTGTCCGGAAAAGCATCTTTTTTACAAACTCAATTTGCTCGGTGAGAGAATCTCCCCACTTTTTTTGGCAACCCATTGAGTTGGCTCTTTTAAAATTAATAAACGACATAAGCTCGCGTAAATTCGGAGGCACTTTGGTGAAAAGTACGATTCAGTCGGGGAACACCCGCAAGCGAGACAGATCCGTCTTGCTGAATTGAAGGGACAGAAGGTCTTTCTCAGAAGACAAAAACTCTGGAAAAAGAACTTTTTAAAGTAAATTAAAGCGATTTTTAGTATTTTAAATGAAATCTCATTATAAGAGGGTGTTACTACTTTTACTTTTACAAACGGTCATTCGTATATGACTACGAGTTGATAATTTGGAAAAAGGTTATATGTTGACAACGTTGCAAAAAAATTTACGCAAGAAAATGTTACATTTATTTGTATTAAATACATTTGATGGGTTTATTTTCTTGGCATCACTTGCCAAAAATTAAATTTGTAAGTAGATACCACATATTCACAATAAATTTATTTTTGCATTTTTATACAACATATAATCGAACATAAATTACATTCTTCAGCAGATTGTTTTTTTTACTCGCCACGTAATGTTGCATACATTACATCCTTATCAAGAAACTCATACTCTACTTCAAAATACACAGTCTTAAAAATGTTTTGTGGAAGAAACTTAAACTCTACTTCCACATTATTGGTATTCGATGTAGATTGAACAAAATAAGTATTTTTCTGGTAACGCGCTGCACCAAATCTATAAAAAATGAATTTAATTAGCCGCGGAAATAATATTAATAGAAAATGAATTTTATGAAACGACAACGACAAATTTAACTTTTTACATAGTTTATTTAGTCTAATAATTAATATAGAAAAAATAAAGAAAGAGAAGCCAATAATGAAATGAGATATTTTTTACATTAATTTCTTTTAATTTTCGGTTTGGAAAATAATTTATAATTTTAAAATAGTACATACCCATCAATTTTTGTTCTCGATGTTGATGAAAGGTCGATATCATAAAGATAAATACTTGAAAGTTGATGTACTGCAAAATCTTCCTTTGAAATTTCATCCATAAGTTTGTATTCAACTCTTCTAAAATGCACAACATGATTACTAGGTGCTTTAAGCTGGAATGTACAAGTAAATTCTTGTGTCTTATCCGAGTAACTTTTAATCAGTTTTCCATATGGTGCATCAAACACAGAACCGCAATCTAGAATATAAACAATAATTCATATAAACGTGATGTTCAGCAAAGATTTCATCAAAAAATGAACTTTTACTTACATCGATAATACGACACATCATTAGTTGTGTGAAGTGGCGCTAAAATAGCACTAAAATAAAACATAAAATTTTAATTTTTTTATTTAAAAAACAATTTAATATGTAATAACTTACTCTCTTACGCTGACATATGTATAATTTACATCTTTCGACTGAACAGCATCCAGTAATAAGCACGTCACAATAAAGAATGAAAATGCTGGAAACTTCATTGTCTCAAAATTTTTGCACGCGGCAATCCTATCTGTACAGAACGAAAACTAAATCTGACGTAGTCTCGAAACGACTGAGAGTTTATATAGCAAAATTGTCTAGTGTATTAATTAGAATTTTAAACAGTGGGTTTTACCAATTTTTTTATGCGCGCGATAATGTGTTTGTGACCCCAACTTGATAATCTGCAGAAAATACGTGACTACAACTTTTCGGTAGCATCAAATCAACAGCTAAGCAACAGCTTTTGAATACATAAATTTTGTATCATTTGTCAAAATTCAAAATTTATTTACAGTTTTATCCATTATGTACCGTAAATGAGCTATTTTACATAATATCTTAAAAACAACTTATAATCGTACAATATTTAATTCCAAAAATTACTCGTTTATCCCGTTAAAAAAAATTCCCCACCTAAATTAAATTGAATCAAAAGGAACTTTTTCTCTCTCGTATAAAATTTTCCGAACCTTTTACGTCCCGGTACAAAAAAAAGGTAGTTAAAAAAATTTGTCCAGAAAAGCATCTTTTTTACATACTCAATTTGCTTAGTGAGAGAATCTCCCCCCTTATTTTTTCAGCAATTCATTGAGCTAGCCCTTTTAAAATTAAAAAGATCATCATCTCGCTGACGGTGTGGGCAAAGGTAGTGTTGTCAAAGTGGAAAAGGCGTTTTCCACTTTGACAACAGCCCGTAAACGACATCAGCTCGCGTAAATTCGGAGGCACTTTGGCGAAAAGTACGATTCAGTTGGGGAACACACACAAGAGAGATAAACCCCTCTTGCTGAATGGAAGGGACGGAACGTCTTTCTTAGGAGGCGGGGAGGTAAAAAGCAGAGCAACCTGGATTTCCGTGGCGATCTTCTTGTTCTCTAGCTTTTGTGCGACGTTCGCGTATAGTGAAGACCGCAAATTGGACACGTTTTTTCCTAACCCCTTTTACGCTGCTCAGCTTCTTTTTTTTATCCGTCTTGACGCCTCTGGCGAAATATTCTTTTTATGCGACCGTTTTACTGTATGAAGGGGTTTCGAGGGGTATTAGAAAGTACTTTTGTTTGAGACGAATCTATGGGATTCTTTTTTGTTTCATATCGTTAGCTTGATATTTGAGAAAAATGTTTTTATCAATTAGCGTGTTTTGTTCAATTATTGTACTCGACTGAGTACAGCTGTTTGGTGAAAAATGAAGCCGTTAAAAGTGTAACGTCACAAAAGATTGAACAAACTTTGTTCATTAAAACTTGAAAAAAAAAAAAATTGTTTAATGAGTCTTGAGTATTAAATTGCAAAAAATTAGTAGAGCAGAAATAGTCTCGCGAAAATTTTTGCGAATAATTAAAACTGAATACAAAACTTTTTTTTTGGTTTGATGAAAATTACTTCTTTGTCCGCATAAAAGTCCTCTCCGTAAAAAAAAGCGTTGATCTACGAGGCTTTTTTTTATGTGGTTGCTCATTTTAATACCCCGATCTGATAGTAAGCGAAAGAAATGTACTTTAATTATACTTTATCATCGCTAATGAAGACATTACACGTACAAATAGAAACTCTTTTCAACACTTGTGATTAATTGAATGATGCTAGAATCATACTTTTTAAAGGTTAATTAAAAAGATAAAAATTATCATATTTTGTAGTGCAAATATTTTAGTTTGCAGTGAATCGCTTTAGTTGTAATAAAAAATATTAAGTTATTATTTTATAATCTTGTGTTTGGGTAAGATTGCGATCGAAAATATTGTCGTAAAAATTTTGTACTTTACCGTTACATTTTTAATTTCCCTCGAGATGTTTACGAATTTCGCAAGTAAATTTCCTTTATCTTTCGTTATACAACGTAAACCTCATCTACATTATAAAAAAAATAAAAAAAATTCAATTTTTGAATAAAATTATTAAACAGTAAAAAAAATAAACATAAACCAAAGCTCCAGATTTAACCCGTATCCTTAAAAAAATATTTCTCTCTCTCTCGTGTATAAAAAAATCTCATTTCTTACTCTTATTAAAAAGAAAAAAAATCAACGAAAAGACTCCCACATCCCAAAAGCATTAAAAACAAAGGAAAAAAAACAATAATCCGCATTCGTCGTTTATTTCCCAGTGGCTCGATAATCGGCTCACTCTGCGCTCGAGTGCAGAGCTGCAAGAGAGGCCGAGGGTGATGATCGAGGGCGAATGGATTTAGCCGTCGAGGCCCTCACCTGGGGAGCCTCCCTGGTATATACGTTCGCGCAGAGAAGAAAAAAGCCTCAATAGTTCTAGCGCTTGCTCTGTCCCTCGAGACGTCAACGGGGGTGTAGTGTTCCCTTGAAAAATTCCGCAGCAGCCCGTATATAGCCGAGGAACACTCCGAGCGTCTGTTTTATGCATCGCTCTTACACTCGTCTTCTCTTCCGCCAGATATTAAAATACTTCCCTTACACCCTTCCCCCCTCCCAGTTCGTGTCTTTCTCTCCTCTTGGCAGCTTCGTGAAAATGTCGATGCTGAAACAGCGAGCAGGTGCGAAGTCTTGGAAAGTGCATACTCTATAGATCCACCCCTCCAAGCGTCAGTTCATGCGTTTCAAAATTCCGTACTCTTTCGCTTGACATTTTAATCCCGAAGCTCACCTCAGGTTATTCTGGTTGAAAAGTGTATTTTTCAATTTTTTTTTCCACTCCACATCACAGAACTCGTGTATACAACGTAAATTTCGGGGCCGGCACGCAATTGAAGCTCATTGAATGCAACGCGAAAGAGAGAGACAGAAACAAGCAAGCCGAATAAACAAACTAACGACTTTCCTCGCCTCTCCACTCAGTTGCCCTGGCACTTTCAAAAACTCCCGAAACACAAGAGTCGTTTTCCCGAGAACTTTCCCACTGGCCTGCATTATGCCTCCTCCCTCTCCTTCCTCTCGACTTCCGCCTCTCCGTGGGGCGCATTTGCATAATAAACATGGAAGGCTCTTTGGCCCGTTGGGCCGGCCGAACTTGCGAAAAGTCAGTTAAATCAAGCTCGCTGTTTCGGCAAGTCTGGCCCCTCGGCGCTCGACCTGCTTAATATTTTACTCGTATGTTAATCGCTTTTATCGCGTTTGACGATTCAGAATTGTTTCCAATTGGCAATTGTGTGCTTTTTTCTCTCGCCATAGCAAAACTTGATTATTTTGCTCGAGAGAACAACGCAGTTCGTTATAATGATGCTCAGTTTTAATTTACTGTTTAGAGGGGTTAGCCTTGGGGGAGCTTACGAATGAGAAACGATGTAGCGCACGAGCTTTGCAAGTGCACGAGGCATTAGGTGTGTTCGCACACGGGGCCCCCGCTCGGCTTAGGAGTGTCAAAAGGGTTTAGATCAGGCTGTTAGCGAGAGACTTAAAATGAAAATCGTAATGTTATAGGTTAACTGTTTAATGCGGAAGGGAATGATATAAATGTTGGGAAATATTAAGCTCATTCTACAAGTGTTAAAACACTGGATTACTTCGTGCTTAAGTTAACATTTATTTTTGCTGATATTTTCATGATAACTTTAATATTTGTAACTTTTTTTAATAAATGTATATTGATCTGTGATTTAATCGAATTTTTCTCTTTATTTGTTGCAGGTAAGTTCATACGCATTCGTGCTACTTTATGCAAAAGTAAAAATACGTAAGTAAATTCCATGAAGGAAGATAATTTACTAAAAAGTTCATCAATCTTTGTTTCGACGTTGAGATAAAGTAAGAGTTACGTTTATAACACCTAACATGGACAATTAATTTTGTGCACTTGCTCTTCATCTAAACTTTGTTTTTAATTTTATAAAAAAAAATTGTAATGTGATTGTCAAAATCAAAGAATTATTTACAGTTTTATCCAATATGCACCGTAGCGAAGCTGTTTTACGTAATATCTTCAAAACAACGTTATAAGCGTAGAATACTTCATTCCAAAAATCACTCTCTTATCCTGTTAAGAACTTTTTAAGGTAACTTAGTGATTTCTTATATTATAAATAAAATCTTATCGTAAGGGTTTTTACCACGTTTATTTTACAAACAGTCATTCGTGTAATCTCGAATTGATAATTAAAAAAAAATTATCTATTAATTATATTTTAAAAAATTTACGCATGAAAACGTTACATTTATTTATTAAATACATTTTATGTGTTTATTTCTTTGGCATCATTTTCCAAAAATCAAATTTATAAGTAAATAACACATATTTATCATAAAATTATTTTTGTATTTTTGTGTAACATTTAATAGAACGTAAATTACATCCTGCAGCACATCATTTTTACTCGATATGTAATGTCGCATTTATTGCATCCTTATCAAGAAACTCATACTCTACTTCAAAATGTAGATTCTTAAAAATGTTTTGTGGTCGATAAATAAACCTTACTGCCGCAATATTTGTATTCGATTCTGTTCGACCGAATTCATAGGCTATCTCATCACACCTTGTATCAAAGCTATAAAAAAAAAATTTAATCAGCCGTGGTAATAATATTAATAACAATGAATTTTATCAAACATCAAAGATAAATGTAAATTTTTACGTAGTCTATTGACTCTAATAATTAATATAGGAAAAATAAAGAAAATGCTAAAGAAAATTAAATTAACAATAAAATGTAATATTTTTGGCATTAATTTGTTTTAATTTTGAATTTGTAAATAATTTAATAATTTTAAAATAGCACGTACTAGTCAATTAGCAATAACCCTTCTGGTGAAAATTTATTTACATTAAATTTATTACATTGATTTATTTACAGTTTTATCCATTATGTACCGTAACGTAGATTTTTTACATAATATCTTCAAAACAACGTTATAAATCGTAGAATATTTCATTCCAAAAATTACTCGCTTATCCCCTTAAAAAAAAAATTCCCCACCTCGGCCCAAGCAAAAAGATAATTTTGCTTCTAAAATCTAAAGAGAACAACACGCGATCTCTCTTTATCAATCAGCCAACGCAGCATGCCAAAGAAGAAGACGAAGCTTCTATTTTGACGTCGGCCCCAGCTCTCACCTATCCCGCCTTCAAAGCCTCTTAGCAGGAAACAAAATTCACTGAAGCGACGCTACGAACTGCTGACTTTATCCAATCGAGCACTTGATCGACGGCCAAGCTCTAACTTGCCGGCGATGCAGAACCTCGCGCGTCGAGCTCAGTCTGCCAAATCTCGAGGTTGTATTACAGACTCTCACGAGATTGCTCGATCTCTGCGAGAGAGGGTTTCCTGACTGCACGAGATTATTCGAGTGCTGCTTATATTGCCGGAATACCACGATAGACTATGGAAATTTTTAAGATCCTTGCATTCTCCCGGAGGATATCTTTATCGTCAGATAAAGAAAGATTAAATTGGTTCGACATATTTCGGATCTTTTATTAGCGAGAAATTTTGTGAAAAAGTACGCTGAGCTTAACTGCTCGTATTAAAATAAATGCTTCGGGTAAAACGGCTTTATCAATCTTGAAGGAAATCGAGAGAGGGAAGGCCTTTCAAATACATCCTGCTGTTAAGAACCAGCCCGAGTTCGCTAAGAGTTCGTGGGCGTAACCGACGACAAATGTGTTTCCATAACGAAACGCAGTAAATAATTCGACAAGTGGTCCGAAACCGCCAACCAACTTCTTTATGTTTCTTCCTGTTCGACTTTTTCTTTTTTTCCGGGAGATTGACGATACTAGTTTTTCTGCTTCTGTTTCTACTACTGTGGTTTGAAAATGGACGAACTTGCATAAAAAATTATGAAAATTTTAGATCAACAACCATACAGTATGTTTCGTACAGTAAATCTTTATCAAGAAACTCATAATCTATATCGAAACGCACAGTTTCAAAAATACTTTGAGGACGATAATTGAATCTACAGCATTGCCTTTTGATGTTGTTGACCCGGAATTAGACATTCTTGTATCAGTTACTTCATCAAATTTATAAAAAAAGAATAATTTAGTTCAAACTTGCAATATATAAACTAAACTCATGGATTGTAGCATATTATAAACATTTTCACAAGAACTTACCATGCAATTTTGAAACAGTCCGTTACTTAAAAACGTTATTTACCTACTGTGCAGAAAAAAAGTCCAAGTATTCATAAAAAGCGATATCGCTAAAGTGTCCAATTGTCGAGCCAAAAATTTCAATCGTATCTCTTATACGGCAGCACAAGCTGATCTGACGTAATTCGATTTTGGCTCAAATAGCAATCGGAATGCAACAATGGAAAGATTAACGAGCTATCGACTCTTGCACTGCATCATTTCTCGTTTGCAGCACGCTAGATTCATTCTCGCTCGTTGAGAGGTACTAATTAAAAGTTCGCTTTGAAAATCGCTTTGAATTCCGATAGTCATTTTTACGATATTAATAAAAAATAGATTGGATATACGAAATTTCTAGAAAATTCATTTTATTAAAAAAAAAATACCTTAGCGATTACCGTTGAATGGAAACTGATAAATTTTTTCTAAATAAACGCAGCACCACACGTTTACGTAACCTTCTCACATCTTCAAATAAGCTACAAATTCCTAAATAAGTAGCATTAACCAAGTTTAGTCCGCCTAGTACGTTTACTCATGCGCTCCGCGCACTTAGTCCGACAATTTGCAAAAACCTCCAACACCCTTGCACAATACCTCACTCTCGTACTTCATGCGAGTACACATCTCAACCAGTCGCATTTTTTGTGCGCGCAAAACATCAAGTTTACACAGTGAACAAAAGTTTCAGCCAGGCCATATGCATTACCGAATACCGTCGCAATCCTGACGTGGTGAAAACAAAAAAAAAGTGGGAGGTAGTGCTGTATACATCCGCAGAGCCGCATAGTCGTATTTACGCGTCGTGGCGTGTCGTTGGTCGGCTAAGGGGGGGAGGCTTGCGATGCGAGAGCTAGCCGATTACGTCTCTCTTTCGCGCTGCTGCGGGCGACTATGCGGCGGACGTAATCCTTCGTTTCGACCTACAAAATTAATGGCGCCGCAGATCTTAGGGCCTCTTCTCCCTTCCCCGAAGATCTGGCTGGAGGGAGGCTCACATTTGATTTTGAAAAGGAAAACGATGCCGGTGACTGAATTAATGGCTGATCATATTTTTTTACCAGAATTGTTTTCCGAACGCTTTCGGAATGAAATTTACTCAATTATCGATCGCACAAGTCCGAAGAGAGAGTACACAAATTCCCTTAATTCCCATCTCTCGTTCTTCACAAATATTATCGCAAAATATGCCTACAAAAGAAAAAAACACAACATTATCGTTAATTAAAACGCTCGGCATACTTTTTCAAAGCTTGCAAAGTAACAATGTCAGCGGAAAAATCAACGATATTCACTCGGCTATCCACATTCATCGCATTTGCCTCGACTCTCTTGAGCACCTTACCGTTCGTTGTTTCTCTCCTATTTTTTCATCCCCCCCCCCTCCACGGCCGCGCTTCATATCTCTTCGTGGATTTGCATCGTTCGAGCTAGAGCCAAGAGCCCGAGTCTCGAGTGCATTAAAAAACGCGCGTCTGCGCAAACTCAAAATCTCTGGCAAAGCTCTGGGGACACGCGCTGCTTAAAGTAGAGAAGAGAGAGAGAGAGAGAGAGTAGTGGAGTTGAGAGCCTCGTAAAGACGCTATATAGCCTCGCGCTCCTGTGTTTGTGGCCCAGAAATAATTTTTTTTTCTTCTCTCTCCAGCTTCCGCTCGATAACGACGTGTTCAAGTTGCATAACGCGCTTGGGCTTTAACGTCCCCCTAATATCGTTCTAATTAACGTCAACCAATTTCGCCGCGAAATAATCATTATTTCGCTGTGTATAAACCCTAAGCCTATATACAAAGTGACGCACTTCGCGCTCTTGCGAGCCCAAATTTCATGTAAATTACGAACTTGTTTTCCACTAATTACCAGCGAGACAATCACGCGACACACGCGTCTCTGATATCGCAATTTTGCTTCGAATAATAAAAGTTTCTCATAGCGTTAGCTCGATGCGACTCAGTTAACCGTATTATATACATCAGCCGGGCAAAATAGCAAGCGTCTGGGGGGCTCACTTGGAATAAGGGACGGCAGAGACCGGTAATTGAAAAGGGAGAACGAGTCCGCGATAAAGACTCGCCCCGTCTGGCGCGTCGCTGTTGTATAACGGGCTATAGGGGTATACAGTAACGCTGAGTGAGATTTCATGCGCGGCCGCTCGGCATCCGAGTTCAATCTTCTTATCGGTACGGCGTCTCGGGATGCCGCGAACTTTAAATTAAATCGAGAATTTCAGTCTGTTAGTCTGTCATAACGTTAAATTTACTCCCCTCGACTCCTCGATGTTTTGTTACCTCAGCTGTAAGAGTATAGAGCAAAGTAATAGATGAGTCTCGGTGCGATTTGGAAATTGCGTTTTATCATCTTTTAATTGCGGAATTAGACAAAAGTAGACATTAAGTCCGGAGAGAGAGAGAAAGAGAGATCGGGCGATTTAGAATTGAAAATTAGGGGGGGGGGAGGAGGCTATCGGGTGTTTAATCGCCCAGGGAGGTTTCTTTGTTCCCGGCATTTATCTCTCGCGGACGCGCGAAATGGTCGTTTCGCAAAACAAAAGCCCCGCTGGCGGAAAATAAACTCGGCCGAGGATAACAAAAGCAATGCAACGCGGCCGCCGCGTTCGCGTCATAAATTTTGCTTTACGCATCGCCAACTTCGTCCCAGCCGCGCGACACTTTTCCTCCCGAAAGAAACTTTTTCTCCCTCACCCCCCCCCCCCCCGTAACAACTAGTCCTCGAGATTTGGTCTTTCGTTTTCTTAGCTTTCCATGGATCTCTTTTTCTAAGCCTTGCACGACATCGATGCCTTGAGCTTGAGATGATAAATTTTCCCGGGGAATCCCCCGTGAACTTGCCGCGAGCGCTGACCTGGAAGAACTAACTGGGCTTGAAAGCTCGGATATTGCTCTGGAAGTATTTCAAGGTTGAAAGGCTTATTCCTCATAAAGTTTTATTTTCCTTTTTGCCATTCTTTCTGTGTATTTCGAGATGTACTTTCATTTTCTCGACGCTTTAACGTCTCTATTGTTTGGCCAAAACGGAATAAGAATTTTAAAAAATTTTATTTTTTTTCGTAATTTTTCTTATTGCACTATATTATAAACTGTGATGGTAGTAATTATAAGACACGTATTTTTACGTGAAATAAATCTAATGTTACTTAGCGTCGAGTATTGCTGATTTTATCGACCACTTGACTTCCATTTGTGATTAGATCATGCTGTACAAAGCTGGACAAGCCACTTTTGCTAAGAGCTACCGTATGTCGTATGAAAAAGGATTATTTTTGAAACGACCTCATTTTCGTTGCTTTAAGCAACAATATACATTAGCATCAAAATAGTCATTGAAAAAACAAAAATGAAAAAATATACATCAAATTAAAAGTTACAAGCTCTGCTCCTTTTAATTAAACCCGACCAGAGCCGGTTTCCAAGCAGAAATTTTCTTTGTGATGTAATTCCTACCAATTATTTACATAAATCCATAAATCCCTAAAGGAAAAAGCGTACCTCCAGCAAAGTCATAAGATTTTGCTCGGCAGCTTGCACAAAATATAAAAAAATTGAAATATTTTTCAACAAAAAACGTTACTCCAAGCGTTAAACTTGAAAAAAAAGAAAATATTCGTCTTTTTAAAAGCGATATTAACGTCGCAGTCAACCGCAGCATTAAAACGAAAAGTAATACCAAAGCGCGCGGAAGTAATGCAGAGAAGAAGAAAAAAAAAGGCAAGGCTTCAAGAATCATAAACTCTTCCTCTCCGTCGAGCTCAATGACCTCTGCGGCAACATTAAGCGGTCTAATCAAAAGACGCGGTCTCTTTATCCAAGATTTTATGGCTACGCATTAACCGGAAGAGCTGCCACGCGCGACGGAAGTTTGGTCGGAATCCAGACGGCAATGTCCAATGTACCGTCACTATGCATATTTCAAAGCTCTTCCCTTGTGTATATACGAAGGTCTAAAGCCTGCTGCCGGACGTTTATTTTGCGTGAATGGAAAAAACTTTACTTCTAGTATTCTACGCTCGTTTTATTTCTTTTTATTTATTTTCTCTCTTTTTTTTCTTCTTCGTGAATCAGCAACGGCGGACAACAAGTTTTATGAGTTTTCTAGGATGTCGATGTGCTTGGATTTGCAGTTGTTACTGTTTTATGGGAGTTTGGACTTGGTGTTGCGGCTTACGCAGCAGCAAATGGGGATAATTTATAATAGCGTTGAAAATTGGTAGTTTTGGATTAGGACTGCAAGGGAAAGAGTTCCAGTGGTGTGGGTGGATTGATGGTATGGCTAATTTTAATTTAAAGTATAGTTATTGTAATTTTTATCGACGTTTCTCATGTTAGTAGTGCCTGATCATACTTAACTGTACTTACTTGGTACACAGTTAACCTTAAGTGAAGATCGAAGCTCTCGGGCTTAAGGTCATTTTATTGCGATAGTAAGGGGCTCCCGTAAACGACGGCGCTCGAGAAAAGCGAGCAAAAATTTCACGGAGCTGCTGTGCGCCATCAAAGTCAGCTGTTGGCCACTGACTAGCGAACACCCGCGCACTGGCGCAAAGTTTCTCGAGCCCAATAAAACTTAAACATTTATATTATCACGCGTATAACCTACAAACCTGCTCTACTTCAATGGTGTATCCGTAGCTAGCTTGAAGAAAAAAAAAAGGAAAGACTCGAATAAAGTGAGAAATTCCCAATCAAAACACTATAGTTCTGCGAAACTGCGATATTTATTAAAAAAATTTGTTTCATTTGTTACCCCATTGCAAAGCGACAAACGAAATTGCTTTTCTCAAACGCTCGTTCGCAGGCTCTCGTGTCTTCGTAATTTGAAAAACAGTCGCGCACCATGTTTTTTTCTCATTCGAATAACGTTAATTTAATCAAGCCGTGAAAAATCGTCAAACAAGCGAATATTCGCAGCGAAGTTTAAAATACTCGGTCCAATAACCGTTATTGCTAATTTCGTCCGAGCTACCGTGAGATGGGAGGGGGGGGGAGGTTCGAGAGAAGCATTTCGCCGAGACAATTGAATCAGGATGCAATTTCCGTGCCACCGGCGAGGAAAACTCTATACCCCCGACCCCTTTAGGCCCACAGAGTCTCTCTCCTGTGTACACTTCAGCCGAGGCTCGTGCGGAGCAATTAGACGAGAGAGAGAGCTGTGCAATCGGCTTTTGGGCGTAAGAGTGGCCATCTCTCGTAGCTCTCGGGGGTTAAAGCAAACGCGACGACCCCCCATCGTCTGTACTCGACAAAACCCACCTACTACAAACGTTTAGTTTTGTATTTCTCTCTCTCTCTGGATCATAGGATTTTTTTTTATTCTCGTCCAACTGACCATTCCGCGCAGAGCGGGGGCTGTGTGCAAGCTCTCGAACGTGCTTTTAACGAGCTTTAAACGATTTATGCGTTTCATTTTTTTACTTTTTGGCGCTATCGAACGAGAAATTATTCACTTTTTTATAAAAAGATTTGTTTTTTCAGTCTGACACGTTTTAGCATTTGTAATTTGTTGAACTAGATTTTCGAATGATTTTATATTCGCGCGGTTTATCGACAGCTTGAACACATGTGTATTTAATATGAAAGTGGCACATGAGCATGTGTGTTTATTATTAATTAAATGTTTGGGCATTGTATCATTTAATTAATTCTGAATTCAAGTAAGTCAATTTATGTGTCAGCAATTGTAGGATTTTCGTTTAGTCTCTGTGGGTACGTACAATTATTTGATGTTCGAGTTATTAAATATTTAATAAACAACACGCGCAGTATTTCCAATTTAGTTTTGGAAATTATGGCAGTGTCGAGTACATGTTTGTAGACAGGTTAATCTGATTATTTAATAATGTGGTTAATTTCCATGAAATATTTAAATTACATACAAAATTATTGTGTGCTCCAAAACGCTTTATCTTACCGTTCAGAAAAATTCCAACTAAAAACCTAAATCGAACTAAACCGCATTACTAATCCGCAAAAGCCTCGCATAAACAAAAAAGCTCAAAGATCAACTTTTCTTTCCCCCATCGATCTTTTCCATACCCCCGGAATCGGTCGCGGTACTCGCAAGAAACTCTGGATATTTTCCACGGCAAGTTCGCATTGGCTTTTCGCCCCCAACTCTCGTGTGCGCGAGCGTAAAAAGGCCCTGCAATCCCTCCCCTCCCTCCACCAGCGGAGCCACGTCTCGCGGAAATAAATTGCGCCTGGGCTATATAGGCTATTCGAGGCGTAGCCTCGTTTTCTTTTTCCTCTCCCGAGCATTTCTGTTTTCTCCCGCGCCTCCCAGAAATTTATTATTTTATCGGCTTTCGTACAGAGAGGGGGCTTCATTCGATTTCCGTGCCAGGCTCTCTCCCCCTCCCCCCAGTATTTTTCAATGCTATCTTCAAATCCTTCCATCTTAACTACGAGCCTTGTGTGTGTGTGTGTGTGTGTGTCCTGCGATGTTTTATCCAGCGCTTAAAACTAACAGCTTCTTTTCTTTTATTTAATCAAAATTGAAATCTCGACAATTTGAATGCGGCCCTATATAAATAGCCGGCGACGTATAAAGAGCCGAAACGTCGGGTTGAATTTAACGCTGGCTAATGAAGACGGATCGCGGTGAAGCGCGGCTAGGCGCATCCTCTGTCTATAGCCCTCTCTCTCTCTCTCGGTGGTGCGCGTCCCTGCTGCCGCTGTTTAATCGCATTAGCTATTCGCGGGCGGAGCACGTAAATGCAATCGGTAGAGGTGTAAGCGGCAAAGCCTGACGTCAGCGGGCTATCGTTCAGCCTTTGATCCTCGGGCTGGATTCGGTTCCGGCGATTGATCGCCCCTGGGCTGTCTCTCCCTTCCTCTCGCTGCGCGTTGTACCGACGATGCTGATAAAGGAAGGAAACGCTTTTCTCGCTGTTGCACGAGCGACGACAAAATAAGAGTTTTAAAGAATGACAATGCTGTTGTTCGAGGATTGATATGGCTTTGTGCGTATTTTTTCGTAGTAAGAGATCGTAAGGTTACATAAAAAAAAAATAGTGGGCGCTGCTGTGAAGCATAAAAAAGCGGGGAAGGTGTTGTTAAAATACACGTCAGTCCAAACGAGAAACAAATTTTCGACTCGGTCGTCCATTAAAAATCCAATATTTTCTTGAAAAAAAAAACCCTGCGGAAAACACCCAGTCTCGAGCTTTTCAAAGCTCCTTTACAATATCCTGCCACCCCCGCAGTGCGCATTCACCAGCGAGAACAAACTCAAAACTTGAAATCTTGAAGTCTTCGTCATTAAATCCCTGCATTACAATACACGCGCGCGCACAGTCATATATCACGGTGAAGTCAAACTCCCGCAGCAAGTAAGGCGTCGGAATGAAAGAAAGCTCGCGCGCTTGGCGCATTATACACACATAGAGAGGCTCCGTCTCTCCTTTCTTTTGCCTGCTATATCCAAACGTATAAAGTCGGTGCCGCATGAAAAGTTCGGAAAGTCTCGTAAATACCGGAAATATCGTCGGCAGACAGGCCTTGGCTTCTTCTCTCTGCATAAAACAAAACTAGGTCTCTCGCGCGCGCCGGCTTCAGACTGTCTGAATAACGTCTCGCTCTATCTCTCGGCGGAGAAAGAAAGAAGAGGGGCTGCAAGCTTCGTGTGACGCGCGGCTGGGAGAGCGATTACACAGACGTCTCTGTGCGAGCAGAAGAAAACTGGGCGATCGCGCGCCGCGCCAAGGGACGTAGTCTCTCTCTCTCTCTCTCTCTCTCTCTCTCTCTCTCTCTCTCTTTCTCACTCGCATGACGTCAATGGCATTACGTGCACGAACGATCGAAAATGCGATATTTGAACGCGCGAATTCGCTTATGATGACACACGGACGGAATGGATACGAGCGCTTGGTCGTTTGATCAATTCGGGAGAGCTCCGGGGCAGATCGACCGAGCTATTGTTTCTGGGTAAACAAGAGCGTGATCATAGTTTTGAGGATGATTCAAGTTTCTTTGTTTTGCTTTTATTAAATCTCAATTATTTTCGGTAAACATTTTTAATAGTTACTTTTTTTGGATTTTAAAATTCAAACATTTATTCAGACACACGGACGAAATAGCTCCCGACGTTTGGTAGTTTTCATTGACCTTCAATATAGTTACAACAGTTGTAAGGGCAATTCGCTATAGGGAAGAAGAGGCTCGCTTGCTAGTCATCCATAAATCGACTCGCGCAATCGTCATTCCACAAACGACAAAGAGCGAGAGACTGGGCGGGGATCGTTTGCCGCTCGTTATGCAGATTAAGTGTTTTCCGCGCGAGTTCTGGCCCTGACGTCTCTCGCTCTATCTTTCGCTGACCTCGCTTTTTCTTCCCCGACCCCCTCCTATACAGTCAAAGCTAGAGCATGTTTTCACTTCGTGTGTGCATTACGCCCGGAGTAGGCTATTGTAACTAGATCAAGAGAGTAGGATGTAACGACCTGACGCTTTGAACGCGATTTCTTTTTTTTTTTTTATTTTTACAAAGAAAAAACGGAACACTTCTGGGGATGGTTGATTCTTTTTTTTATTCAAGGGAGTCTTTGACAGATCGAAAGTAGAGCGCTGATTATCATTTTACGAGGCTAATTGTTCACCTTTTTGGTGCTTCTTTCAAGCGGTTAAGCTGTACCATTTTTTTGATTGGTCACTTGGATGAAAAATTCACAGGGAGCCATTAGATGATATTGCATTTTTGTGATAATAATTATGCTTCATAACGATTATAATACGATACAAGTATTAAAGGGGAGGTTTCTTAATTATCGTCGTTTATCTCAATCTACCCTCTGAAATTACGACCTTAGTCAAGCGGCACAATTTTGGTTAAAGTGCTTTCCAAGCGGTTTTCCAACTATAACTAACGTTTATCAGAGTTCACAATCGCGCGCGCAAATGGACAATTAATGGTTTTATAAAATGTTATTCGTTTGGAAATAAAAAAAGGCATTATTCAAGTATCTTACAAACAGATATTATGCGACTGTTCTCTTCACTCGAGCTCGTTTAAACGAGCCTACGCTTCCTTCGATCTTGGTTATCTTCTCTCTCCTATTTTTCGCTGTAATTCCGTTCTTTCTTATGGTTCAATTACTTCGTCTTAGCTCGGGTTCTAATGTCGATTGTTCGAAGCGTTGCGATTTTAAAAGCGCTCGTTTCTACGAAGCAGCGAAAATTGATCGTAAAATTGTGAAAGCATGTCTCCCGATGATCGTTTTATTTCACTGGCTTTATGTTACTTTCGATTTGTACGTGATTTGTGAGTTGGTGAAATATTCGGTGGTAATAATGTTGAACGAGAAATGGTACGTGGTAGAGAGAGTTTTTTTAATGATTACAAAAGTTTAATATTATAAACAAAATACTACGTTTCTAGGCCCATAAACTGTAAAAATTGCATAAAATTAACGTTGTATAATCCACGTTATGGATCGTCATTTAGAAATGCGTGTAGCATTAAAAAATAACTAGCAAGCAAAGCCTCTGCAAATGTAAAACAGGCGAAAGAAATCCTTTGTATTTTTTTTTTCTACATCAAAGAGTGGAAAAAAAGTAAAGAAAGCAGCGTAAGCCTTTGGAGAGTTGACTACGGATTTGTACACTAGAATTTCTTTTATACTCAACAAATCTTTCTTTTTTGCATGCAACTGCTACACGTGTTCTCATTAAAATTAAACAGCGGAACAAATGAAAACTTAATATTCATATCATATTAAAAATCGTGGAAATTCGCCAAATATCTCTTACAATGTTCCGATCGATTCCACATCGATTCCATCGGGAAATGACGAAATATGTAAAACTGACCGAATACGTAACTGAAATTTTCAAATATTCTGGGCATCTGAAGCTTCTTTCACCGCGATCGGTTCTCATGCCTCGATTCACAAATATAATCCGGATTTGCAGGTGCCCTAGGCTCGGACGGTAGCGAACAAGCAGAAGGAAGTTCGCTGGAAAGAGATAAGCCGTAGGGGTATAGTAGAGACGAGGCTCGCCTGCGATTCGTAACGCATCGTTCGACTATTCATGTCGAAGAGGACCATTCGTGAATGATTTTGCCGAGCTTGAGTAGCTGTGCCATTCGCTGAAATTAAAGTTAGCCTTGCGCATTCGGATTTGGTTAAAAAGTCCTGATGGACTTCATTTTTCACACCTTCAGATTCGTCTGGACAAATGAAATGGTGTAAAATATTGATCTGAATATAAAATGCTTCATTTAAAAACTAATAATAAGAAATAATATTAGCCAAAATATAATTAAACATTTTGTAACACAATTAACTAAATTATAAATAATTTTATTACAGCTGGCGCAGCTTCCGATGAAAATAATCAAAGGCCCAGCTCTGCACACAATCGTCACTCTCTTTCGAAGGGTAAGTTTATAAAATTAAATATAAATTCAAACGCACAAGTGTAAGTTTGCGTTTAATTAAGATTATTACACAAGTAACAGATTACCTTTGAAACAAAATTTAAAAAAAAAAGATAATATTGTCAAATGCATGTTGTGTTATCCAACTAAAGGCAATGCATGCTAAAAAATAACTTTAGCTTTATTATAAAACTTATTTTAATAAGATTAAAATTTTACTCTTATTTTTCAAATATTTATTTTTTTTTATCTAATTTTATGCGTAATTCAAGCACCATAAAAACCGGAAAAAATAATAAGTAAAAAATAAAGCATAGCAGCAGGATCAGAAAGAATGTATTAATAAAATCCAGTTTTTAGTTTAAATATTAAATATATTTTTTATAGCTTATGAATACAGTAGTCTATTTTAATGTAAACGTTCTATAAAAAAATGTCACTTATGAAATCTTAAAAATTACTTTATTGTCTCGATGGTAATTTAAAAAATGGAGGTAATTTATCCAACCTATATCTATTTAATACACAATTATGAAAACCATCTATTTGTTCTTGTGTTACGCGTGGATTTGATTTCAATAGCTTAATTGTTTCTTGTACATAATTAGTTTCAACCTTCTTAGTGTTGATCGTAGTAGGATCGTCGATATTGTTCATAGCTTTGATAAGAAAATCCGAATATGAAGAAACCTTCGTAAAAACTCGCACATCACTTGACTCTTGGCACTTTGTTTTATCGTCATTGAAAGTAATTATTCCTTCCAAGGTTTCATCTTCGGACATTAATAAAGCACCAGTTTCGCCCTGAAAATACGAAGTTTATTATTTCACGAAAACATTTTTGGTTAAATGAATTAAAAGAAAGTCTTATTCAACAAGCTGTTTACTGTACTATAAAATTTGTTGCCTAAGTATTATAAACTTGCCACACAAAAGCATGATGACGGTTGGGCGGCTGTAAGCATGTGAGCACAAATAACATCATCGTCAATTATTAAGTTTTTATTTTTATCGTTCCCCTGTATTTTTAAAATATTTTTATGTTTTAATATTTAGTATTGATTATAAATTCGCTTGTTTAAATTTTTCTACTCACCTGTAGTTGCGCTTTACATGCGTCTTTTTTTATGATGCCGATATTAACAAAATTATCTTTGCTATTTTTTTTTATCGAAACATTTTGAAAACTATTTGTATGGCAGTGTCGACTAATAACCAGTTCATCCCAGCCTAAACCAGTAATATATACATTTTTATTTGTCGAAGAGTCGGCATTATTTGAATTGGCCAATTTGACGGCTCTAAAGTTAGAGTTCTTTTCGGTTTCCAGAGAGTTGTTAAGCTACAAAATATTGAGTTATTAATTTAGTGTAACACCATTTAATATAAAATCAGCTATACTGTCACAGAATTTTATTAACGTTATATTTATCTAAAAATGAATTTAGTTCATTTATCAAGTTAGTTATTCTATCGTTCGTAAAAGTATTTTTGTATTTAAAGAATACATGAATTGAACTATACTTTTTTTTCAAATTTTGAAAAAGTACTTACTTTTAACACAGCAATATCTCCAGCATGAGTGTCTTTATTATATTTAGTGGGCGTAAGAATTTTATCAACTATAACATCAAGAGCTGTATCAACTTTTCCGTCAACGTACTCCATTCCCACAACAACATTGATGGCACTATTAGTAACAATACCGTCTTCATCGGTTACACACCGAGCTGAAGTTGCAATAGAATAGTTATCAAGAATGGCACCTCCGCAATTTTTAACATTATTTATGACGACGGTTGCTATATAAGGCAGTTTTTTTGGTACATATTGATAATCACTAGGACACTGTGATTGAGACCATACTGTAAATTAAAGTTAATTATTCAATGAAATTTTATTCTTTACCTCTTGACTAGTGTATCTTTGTTCTTTTGAGTTGTACTTTTTTAAAAGACATACCTTTTTCAAGCTTGCAAAGCAGCAACAGCATCCAAATGAAAGAAATTCGATACATGTTGTATTTTCAACAAGCAATCAAAGATTAAAAAGAATGTATACCAGATATCTTCTTATTTGAATGTCGATAATTAAATGAAGTGTAAACTATCATTTAATAGCGGTCCGAATAAAATAGCTAACTTTCTACAATCGCTCGCTTCTTTTTATACTTGAAGAAAAAGTATCTTTCTTAATTAAAAATCTTTTCAACTGTTCAAACTAATAAAATTGATTTGAATTTTTTTGTTTGGAATTATTGAAATTTGAATATCTTCTCGTTCATAACCTTGATGTAAGCACGTAAGCGATAAGTCAATATAGAGGTTCGTGTAAAAAAAAAAGAAAAATAAAGTGTTTCACTAAACTAGTTTGGTTTATTCAACCATCAGAGAAAAAATTAATTTGAATGGACTAGAACAGCTTTCATTTTTTTCACGTTGTATTTATTATTCCTATGTATACGGATTTTTGCTCCTCACAAAAATTATTAATTCTTTTATATATGAACTGTCTGCATACTAAACTAATAATTTTTTGAGAACTTGTTTTTTGTATGAATTAAGCAGTATTCAATATTTAACTAAACGTTTTTTTTTGCTGTCGTGTGTGGTCTTATTCAAATTGTTTGTCATAACGGTAGCTTATATTCCAAATCATAAGGAATTATCGATATTTTTATAAATGTTTTCGTTCCTTTAGAAAATACGATGCATTGGTTTGCCCAAATTGGTTCTAATGAAGGTTCACTTAATACGGCAGGTAAATTATTGAGTGTGCAAGGTTTTGTTCTTATAAGATGACGTTTGCTGCGTTTATATACATTCAATTTGTTTGGTTTGATTATTTTTTTTTAATTTTATAACCAATTCACAAATAATATTCTAATTTAAATACTAAATTAAATTATTAAGTAAAGTGTTCCATTTAATTTTTTACTCTGATTATGTCTGATCAAACTCGAATGCTAACTACTTACATGAAGCTTTTCAACAGTATGCATTACCTATTTTTTATTCTTATGTTTGAAATTTAACATAAATACTATTTACAAAAATCTAAAATTATAATAGTGTGATTCATTAAATACTTTCTTATCATATATTTTATAAAATCGATTATTTTAATAAAAAATAATTAAAACAACTTTTCATACTGTATCATTCAATATTTTTTAATTGAGAAAAATCCAATAAGGCACGCTGCATGGAATATTGCGATTTTTTTATTTAAAAGTCATACATTTCATTCATTATTACACAAAAACTATTTCTGATTGTAGAATTGTAAATTAATGAAAATACAGTTAAAGTAATACAAATGCTGAATACGAAATATCTCGTATCATTATAAGACGTCAAACGTTCAAAATTGAAAATTAACTCGTCTATTTACTGACTTGTAATTTATATGCTAATTACAATAAGTATATTGCATGATCCATTTTTCCTCGAATAGCTTTATATTCTTAATATTTGATTTGCGATCACAGATCCATTTTTCCTCGAATAGCTTTATATTCTTAATATTTGATTTGCGATCACAGCGCCAACTTATTTCTCAATATTTAAAATGTGTAGATATCAAATTTTATCAAACAATCTACAAATCAACAGCAGGCCGTTTGCGTCAGACGAGTATTTTCCAAGTGTGCATTAACAATTTCTGATGTTGTTTTTCAAGCATGTGATTACTCTTGATAATAGAAACCATAAATTTGAATGCTTCGCACGTAAAAGTCAGATTGGCTAATTTTCTAAATTTTCGCGAGAGGATTTACAAGCCAAATCATTAACTTGAAATTGATCGGATATTTTTGCAAAAACTTGTTTGTTGTTCGGCAGGCTTGAGACGTCGCAGTTATCAGTTTGATGAAGATTCTCTTGATGGCGATCATCCGTACGAACATGAAGGTGAACACAATACTTTCATTAATCATACTTATCGTAATATATGATTTGTCAGGTATCTTACTTATTTTATCATCTATTACTGCAATTTTTTACTTTTTTTATTTTATTATTTAATAAAAAAATTAAGCTATTATCATGTCACCCTCCATAATTACACATCATGTCCATTATAAACCTTTGCACCGGTCTTTTAACACAAATAGTAGAATTTTTCAACACTACACATTTAATTAAAAAAAATTATCTTAAATAATATATGACAATTACTATGATTTGAACGTACATCGCATATTTAAAAAATTTACTTTTACTTGCATATTTTTAATAGATAAAAATAAATATTTAAATACACTTCAAATACACACTTTCCCAAAATATTTAGACGTTACTTTTTCATAGGAAATTATAAAAAACATATTTTTTAAACAATATTTTAAAAAGTCAAGATTTTAATATAGTACGTGTAGCAATTCAACTAAATTATTAAAATTCAAATAAAAAACTATTGCTGAATGGCAATGGAGATCCAATGAGCGTACAATTTAGATCGAAAGGAAAGCTCAACCGCCAAGAGCAAAAAAATTTTGAAGCTACGAAAAACGAACAATTGATGTTAATTGCAGGTCGAGAGTCAACCGGCAGCCATGCAGCAACGAACAAGGAGCTGGACAGAGCAAGGCTGGTGCGCGAACGCCAGAACGAGGAGCGCCAGCGCAAGCTCGAGGAAATACGCCAGCAGGCCCTTGCGGCTCAGCGATTCCGGGAGCAGCGCGAGGAGGAGAGGCGCCGGCGTATCGAAGAACTCAGGAGCAGAGATAACGACAGGTGAGAATAAATGCTATATTTTTAGCTGATGAAAACATTCCTTGGCCTTTCTCATTCTTATATTTTAATATTAAAAATTTTTTACCATGAAATTCCAACCGTTGTAAAAATATTACAATATTCGAATTTCATTCGTTAGATATTTAGATTTGGACACTAGGAAAAAAAATATGTGAAAAATTCATCTGCACGTGCCTTAAAAATTAATATTCATCACCAACTTTTATCAGCAAACATAAGGCATTTGCGTGACCTTATTTAACATCAATGTTTTTTAATAGAGGAATGTTAATATTCGTATATACCTCAAACTTACTGTAAGCATAATATCTAGAACATTGTGCTGTTAGTATTACGTTTGATTTATAGGCTAAAGAAGTTGAGCGGAAAAATAAGAAGCCCCGCGTTGAATAATAATTCCCGAACTCGTAAGGCTTCGCGTATCATGTCTAAAACTTATCAATATGTATTTTTCTTGTTTGACGTACAAACCTATACTCTTATACTCTTCCTCAATATAAAATTAATTCTTTTATGAAAATGCAATGGACTGTTAATTCGATAACGTTTTGTTACACCGCTGAATATCACCCAGAGGTTTGCAAACACAAGTCCCATATCAATTAAATTAACGTAAAGTGAGAATTAATCAAACGTTATCGTTTCATCTCAATTTTAAAATAGTTGTGTGTCATCAAATAAATGAAATTCGAAAAATGACTTGCGATAATAGTAAAGTAATGACTCGTACGCAAGGAAGATAATCTTATCTTTCTTATATTAATACGAAATTCAAATAAAAGAAATTTTTATTCCATTTCCTTTAAGATGTCAAGGTTAATTTGAAAACTCTGAGAATGAATCTACAAAATTGTCAATTACCTGTTTTTCAGACACCCCGCAAACCGTAATTAATAAACGAAAAAAAAAACCTGCACATAAAAACAAAAGACAGATAAATAATCCACTTAGCGTCGCTTAATCCCGCAATAACCCCTAAAATCCCTTTAGATCCTCAACCCCCGCAAGATGAAATCTCTCGAAAACCAATTAAAAAAAAAATATTCGTCCTCAGGCGAAGTCAGGTAGAGGAGCGCAAGCGTCAGATCTGGGAGGCCGAGCGGGAGAAGCGCGAGGCGATAATCCGGAAGAACCAGGAGCGCGAGGCCCGGATCGAGGCGAAGCGGAAGAACGAGCGCTCGCACATCGTCTTCGCGTTCGGCAGCTCAACGCCACGCATGCTCGAGCCCGCGGACACCGGGGGCATGACGACGAGCTTCTGGGGCACGCGGCGCGCCACCTCGACCAGCAACGTCATGATGTTCTCGTCGCAGGTCCAGCCTCTGACCAGGCGCTCGTCCGAGCGCGAGCTCGATGCAGGCAGCAAGAAGCGCGCCACCTCGGCGGGCGGCCTCGATCGCAAACCCGGAGAAGGTCAGTACCACCCCCCGCCTTACTTTCCTCTCTCTTTTTTTCTCTCTTTTCCTTTTTTTTCTCCTTTTTTTGTTGTTATAGCTCAAACTATGCCGATGTTTACGTGTTTCTTTTTTTCTTTTGTCGGTTTCTCCTGAGCCGAATGTTCCGATGAATGATTCGTGGCATTTTTTTCAATGAAAACTTTAAAGACTGATGTGTATAGTACGAATTGATTAATAATCAAAATAAAATCAATCATCGGAACATTTCGGCGTTTCGGTATTGTTTAATGTAAGTGTGACATCACGTCTTCTTGTACCTCGGCTGGGAAAGGTTTTTCCGTCATTCCGCGGGCATTTGGTGCATCGGAGTGAGTATCTCGTTTTGGCGAATCCACAGGATCCGTTTTGGACTTATTTTTTTTTTTCTAGATTTCTGTAGATATGGGTTACACGTCAAAAGATTGAATGGCATTATTTTGAAACGTTGCTTTTCACGCGTGCCAATTAAAAAACATGACGAGCTTCGTTAATCAATGATTCGTTTCAAAATGCTGTCTCGATCCATTCTTTTGATCGTTCAATTTTGATGTTATTAATTAATCATGTACAAAAGACAAAAAACAAAAATATATATGAGTGTTGTTGCGGACTTTTGCTGGTGCTGTCTCGAATACGTTCTCTATATTGATGTGAGTAACAATTGGTATACAGTTCTCCTTATATAAGTATTAGCCGACGTCCGATCGGCCAGATTAATCGTCTGCTGAGTTTTTAATCATGCATCTTATTACATGCGTAATTAATTTCTATAAATGTTTGTTCAGAGAATTATTATTGTTAAATTTTTTTTTCTTAAAAAAAGAAAGCATCGTCGTTTCATTTGGAAAAAAAATCATTAAACAAGAAAACTGAATAATTGTATAAGCGAAGAATTTTTGTACTTTGAAAGTGTTGTTTTTAGGCTTGATATTCCTCTTGTATATTTTATTTTGGAAGCTGCAAAGAAAAGAAAAAGTTATAAACAAGTTTGTTGTTATATACCGTTTCCAATCGAGGCATGATCGAACGTTGTTCATTGCAAAGAACTACAAGCTACTTTATGCCTTCAACGCGAAGGATTACTTTGAAAACGAGCGCGAACTACACGACTTTATAAATCACCGACTCGACAAAGAGATTTATATTCAAAACGATTGAATCTGCAAGGCTAGGCTCTCACTGCTGTAGCAGCGAGCTCATTTTCAAAGTAATTTTAAAAAACCGCGAAATATACTGCGCAGGCCTGCTGGACTGGCCATTTGCGAAATGCACATTTGCGCTGCTTGCGCGCTGTTTTATGTTGCGTTGAGCGAGAGCGTATAGCTGCGGCTTTCTGCAACTATGTTTCCTGTCGGTGGTTATTTTCATTTTTTATTATTTCGAACTCGAAGGAGATACAAGAGCGCCTATGTCTCAGAGAGTAAGATATGTATTGTGGTTATAGAGAAGATTTTCAATTTTTTAATTTTCGGTATTGGAAAACATTAACATTGGAGATGTACGAAATTGTACTTTATAGCGTAATTTGTGAAATATTTTTTTATGAAGATTGATTTTGATCTCGAAAACATTACTAACAAACAAATAACTATATTTATAAATTAATTTGTCAATTATTAAGCGTACTTTACTCTTTGGGACGTAGCGTAAAAAAGATATCTACAGCCACGAAGTGTAGATAGGTGAACAATCGCAGCAGAAAGGAAAGTACAAATCATTCCTAGACATAAAATTTTTTTTCTTCATATCATTCCAGCACATTTCTCATCTATTTCATCTCGTACGATATATTCTACACTTGCATCACTTTTAACGACACTCGCAACACCGCCAATTATTTTTAATGCTCACTTCAAATTTTTCTTGACACTCTGCAGGCAATTTTCAGACGTTTCTATCGAATCGCTATTTTCTTATATATTTTTACTAAAATTTCACACAGGCTGGTATTGGTTACTTTTTTAATTCTTCTATTCTTCTGCAACTACTTTGTTAACACCTTTGGAAGGGATACGTTTGAGCTTGGTTAATTTTATCAAAAAACCTAAAGACGATCTAATTTTTTGTTAATGAAAAAATAACGTAAACAGAAAAGAATTAATAAATTATCATAAGCTAAGCTCAAACTTATTCTCTGGTTGGTAATTGATTCTACGCCATACATCGACTACTCGGTACTCGAAGATACTGGATCACTACATATTCTGTTCGCAAGTAAATAAAAAAAATCTACACGATGTAAACCAGCTATATTCTTAATCTTTGTTTTTTCCTATAACCCATAACAATTTATACCAAAATTTTCAAAATTTACAAAACTAAAAGTAAAATAAATCACTACAACGATTTATTTTACAAGCTCCAAACATTACACGAATAATTATCAAATTGATTTAAAACAAAATGCTTGGCTTACATTTATATTTATAGACAATAAATTTGTTAAACCAAATATTTCAAAAAATATACATAACACATTCAAAATCCTTCTTTTTCATGATACATATATAACAGAAACACGAAACTTGCCTCTTACCAGAAAAAAAATAAAAAAGAAAAAGAAATCGAGGCATAAATTGCAAGCAAAGGCCCAAATTATGACAGAGAGGTCACCCGATTTGTGTTTGCAGATATGAGAATGTCCTCGTCCATGTACGAGGTGTTCAATTGGAATGACACTCCCGATCCTCCCTTAACTCCTGCAAAAAGCAAGAGAGCCAGCCTCTCTCTCCCTCCCACCACCGACATCTTCTCTATTGACAATATGTCAATGATCGACGACGTTAGGCGTCCCATGACACAACGGGGGGCAACCGGTGAGTCTTTCTCTCTCTCTCTCTCATTCTCTCTCATTCTCTCTCTCTTTCTCTATTTGTCTCTGTCTCTCCTTTCAACAAAAACTATCACAACATCGATTTTTAATTTATATTAAAATCAAGAAACGCCTACTATCTGGGATACATATTCTACTATTTATTCGTTCATCTCTGTATCTTCGTCTCTTTATCTTCTTTAGATATTCCAAACGTAGACGCATAAATATTCATAAATCAGTGCCATCAAAGTACATAATAAAACCTCTAACAAATTTCGTTGGAGTGAAAAATTTGCGAGTATCAAATATCACAAGAAAAAAAATGTGCGTCTGCGTTTCGTATATCCCTTAATCTACATCTTCTCTTAAATAGTTCTGCTTTCATGTTTATACTCTACGACATTCTTTACACCTCAGCACTTTGTATTTACAGTTTATTTCGTGTGCGCTTTTATTTCTTCTTTTTTCGTCTGCAATCCTTGACCAAACTCCCGACTGCGGCAGTTTGCTTATAAATTTTTTATAAATGTATCTGCAGGCTTTACTTAAATAATAAGAAACAATTGCTTACGTCCAGCTTTTATTTGACTCATACATATTCGATGATTCGTTCAACTTTTAAACGTTGTTAACCGAAAAAGAAAAAATTGTTGAACACTAAGCGCTTTTTATTGTTCCAAACAAATAACTTAATCTTGATACTACATTTTTTTATTAATTCCGAGAAGTAGCTAAACTTCGAAATTTGTAGCTAATAAAAACGCCTTAAAAATGTCGAGGCGCTCGTTAAATTCTATTCCGAATGTTTTTTTTTTCGCGGGATGATGTAACCATTAAATAACGAAAGATACATCTGCAGATAAAAATTTACGAGATTCCTGAAATTCGTACGACAGTCGAAGAAAAAAAGTTTTGTCAAGAATTTACCGACCATTGCATGCGCTTAATTTTACATTTTCATCTATCATGTCACTAGCGAGCTACACAATCGATCGAATTAATAGGCTAATTTCTCTTTCGTCGACGTCGTTGTGGCTCTCCTTTTATTTCCGTTGTTTTGTGCAGTACAGGACTATCACTTTTGTGTCGCTTATTTTTGCACTATTTTGCGTAGCCGTTGATTTTTCTATTAGTACGTTTTAGACGATAATACATGTTTGGTTATCCGACTTTTTTGTATTAATTTTTTTTTGTTGTAGTTTTATTTTATATTTTGCAGGAATATAGTTTTAGCTTATTGTCATTAAACAGTTTTGCAGCTGTGATAAATGTAAAAACGTTGATTATGCAGTGAGAAAAATTGATGTTAGAAATTCTCTTACTTTTGATTTTTTTAAAATATTTTAAATGTCGTTTTACAAATATCTGTATTCAAGCGTGTAGTTCTATTTTTATCACTGTACAACCGCTGACGATACTGTGTATTTGCTTCTCATTTATACTGTCACACGTGCCATTCTCGTTGATACGATTACCAATAATTTAAATTTTTAATTAATGGTTTCTTAATTTTGTCAATATACATATAGTAGAAATGTTGAAATTTAACAACATTGAACGAAAAGATACGATTATTGAAACATGCAAATGGTTTTATAATGATAATAATTTAACGTTTGACTTTTAGTGATTGCACGTGTGCATTTGGTTTATCTCGAATCCGTTCTATTAGCTTGAAGATTTGATAAAGTTTTTTGTACTGTTTGCTGCGCATGGTTTATATTAACTCCCAGTAAATAAGATCAAACAAAATTAGTAGCTTTTAAAAATCTTTTATTTATTTTTTTTCCACTTCAGTTAACATTACTTTTCATTTTACAGTGAAATTAACATAAGCGATAAGTTCGCGTGCATGTCAATAAAGTCGAAATGTTTTATGATGTGTAAGCAAGTGTTGTCAAAGTCACGTTTGGACTGAACATTCGAATTCTTAGAATAACCAGTATAATTTTTTTCGGTAAATTCCAATTTAAATTTTGAAAAAATAATTTGTCAACGTCATTGATAACAGTAATTCATTTCATTATAAAAAATTGATAAAACTAAAATTCACCACTAAATATAGACTTTTACATTATTTTATAACAAAAATTGTAAAAAAATTAGAATATGAGTCAGTCCAAAATTGACGTTAGACAACAAGTGCAATATCAATTACGTGCTAGCTCTCTGAACTCCAACGTAGCGTACAAAAATCGTCCTTCATCACATCAGTCCCGCCGTAAGCGATGTTGCAAGAGCGTGTAGTATCTAGAACTATCGAGCATTATACATAAAACATCCCCGAAGCTCGTTGACAATATGAGAGTTAGCGAAGAAGCCGCAAGCGCGCTGGGGATACGCGCGAGCAGCCAGCGTAATAGCCAAGGGGTGGTGTGCGCGCCATCGGGTGGGGGAGGCGGCAAAAAAAAGACAGGAAAGAAGAAGCCCACGTGCCAATAATGTGCGTTCCGCAGGTGATGATAACGAGGCGACGATTGGCGGTGGCGGCGCGACGACCCCGACCTCCTCCGTCGCCCCTGGGGCGGGCTGCGTGACGCGTTACGCCAACCGTCGGCGCACCGACCTGATGCCTACGATACCCTCGCCACGTGACAGCAGCGCCAACCCCCCGGGCTCCGGCCGGTCCTCCAGCGCCAAGTCGTTCACGCGCAGCCCAGGTAGGACATACTCGATGTCGAGGCTAGACCAGCTGGCCCAGCCACGCAGGCGGCCCCAGGCCCTCGAGACCTCTTCCTCCTCGGTCCTCCAGCCGCCGGCGCATCATCAGCACCACAGCCACCACCAGCAGCAGCAACGCCAAAGCCTGGCAGCTTCGAGCATGAGCCGCAGCATGTCTCACCTGGCGGCCGCCGCCGCCGCGCATGCGCATGCAGGCCGTACAGGCCACGGGGCCCTAGGGCCCCTCAAGCGTACCGATAATTCCCGTAGCATGGGCACACTGCCGGGCTCCGGGCTTGGGATACTCCTGACCCAGCCCAGGCCCACCAGGGCCGAGCGCCTCAGGCGCAAGGCCCGGGAGCACCAGGGCCAGCAGCAGAGCTCAGGTAAGGAGGGAGCGTCCCTGTGCCTCTACCCGAACTCGCTCTCTCTCAGCTTTACAGCCCGTGCCTTTTTCTCTATCTCTGCACTTTGTCCCCCTCTATACCCTTTTGTACTCGAGCTTTTATGGCAGACAGCTTATTCGAGGACATTATTTCCAAGCTCGTGATATTAAATGATTCTTGTCACACGAGTATAGCTGTTATGTCTTATGAGCGTAGTTAGTGGGTTAGATGATTAGTTCTTTGGAAACTTTATACAAAGGTATCGGATAGTTTAGAATAAACTTTATGTTAACCCATTAAATCCTGAGCCGAATCTAGGCTAGATAGAATCCAACTAACTATTGGAACCGTGTCTTTTTTTAAAAAAAAAGTACCCCTGTTTTT